>CAJUYH010000478.1:0-65598 GCA_910591685.1 Galerucella tenella | reverse complement strand
GCCAATCAACCGGATGCACGTCACTTCACAATTATCAGGACGCTTGTTACATATCCACATATATCTCATTCATTGATTTATTATTATTATGCAATAGGTCTATAGTCTAATAATAAGATTTTTGCATTGCATAATTTTATTTTTAAATGATTGAATATGTAATTATGTGCGTTGATATGAAGAGGAAAAAAAAAGTGATAAATGCGATATACAGAGTGAGTACCAATAATAATGAACAATTGGTTCTTTAGTTGTGTACTCTCTCTCTTTCCCCCTCTCTTCATAGTATACCTATTGTTCATTGATGACTTGATGGTTGGTAAAACGCTCTAATAACCATGAAAATTAAATAATGAAATGATTATGTCAATTATGTAGATATAAAAATAAAAATTTATCATTGCGTTGATATTTTTCCTTTTGCTTTCTGCTGTAATGAATATTTCTACAGTGGCATGTGAATTTAACAAGGTAGCATGACGTGTTTGATGTGTGTTGAAGAGAAGCAAAAAAAAATTTATTAATAACTGGAATGAATGGTCGACATGATTGCGATGATAAGTACTCGAACATGCAAAAATAAGAAGTAAAAAAAAAATGCAGCGAAATAAATAATTACAATTGTGACGTTTCAGTACTCTAACTATATTTCTGTTTTATCGAAGGACCTTGTCAACATTGCTTGTGTGAGATTTGCAATGTGAACGATGACTAAACCAACAATCCAGACTATATTCGGCATCTCGGCTTGACTAACTCGTCTGCGCTATAAACCTCAAACCAATGCCAGCTTTGGCATTGTGCCTATTTTTCGTTACTTTTCTATTCTGACACGATAGGAAAAACAAGAAGAAAAGTGAAATGAAAAAATGAAACTGAGATAAAGAGGAGATAAATAAAACAACGCACTGTCATAGAAAAGAAAAAAAAAAAAGACGAAAATTTATTTATAACACCAGTATACAATAATAATTTGCATATTTATAGTACAGGTTTTATCTTTTTCCACCTACCAATAACCATTAAATAATAAATTTCAACGTCAAAATTATTGAATTATTATGAAAGCAAAAGAACGTAAAACGATTTATTATTATTATTGTTATTATTTATTCGAAAATCACTCACCTCTCACTGCAGGCAGACAAAATTCTATAATCCAAACAATCAACGCACTCAAATAAAAAAAAATAAATAAAAACTTTTATTCCAACGAATCAAACTGAAAAACTGATATTTTGTGTAAATTACAATGCGACAATTATAAGTAAACAAAAATAAAACTATATCTCAATGAATAAATAAACAATAAGAATAGAGAAGGTGGCGAAATGATAAATTAAGAATTTGTAGAACAGAGAATGAACAGTGGTGTATACACTCGGCGAAGCGTTTGGCCAGGACTGGCCTCGTCTAGTGGCAGCGCTTAATGCCGCTTTGCGCGTCCAGTCTCAAACAACTAAAGAGGGACTCGAGTTCACGGGGACGCTCAAAGACGGCGGCGATGTTGTTACATCTTTGCATATATATATATATATACTGGTGTGGGGAGTAGAATGAACGAAGGCCCCTCTGTTTATGTTGGGTATCGTTCGCCCAGCAGTTTTTTTTTTTCAATCCAGCCAGTTGTCATAATCATGAGCTTGGCCCTCGCCCACACAAACAATATATTATACATGTATATATACATAAATTCGAGGCCCTTTCTCAAGGTGAAAAAAAAGGTGTGTATATATATGTCGTGCGTATTATCATGGTACAAATCGCGATTAATGTCATGATGTTATAAATGTAAGATATTATTAATTGCTTTTGGCATTTTCATCGTTCGAATCGATTATTTTTCGCTTCTTTCTTATTTTATTCATATATACCTAGTGATAAGATACGTATTGGAATAATTGAAAATATGAAAGAATTTATGTTTTTTATAATCATAAATTTATGATGGAAAGTGATAAAAAAATAAAAAAATATAATCATGTTGGGTGCTATTGCCGCACTCACTGATGAAAAAAAATTCATCCAACACACGCTCTTGATAGCAGTTGTCAATCTGTCCTTTCGTCTGTGTTCAATATCGCTAGAGTGTCATTTCACGAGTGGTTTAACTAAAAAAAAAATTTGGTGAATTGTAAATGGCAATTGGACACCGAACAAATGATGTATTGTCACATTTGTTTCATTTGAGATTGACATTCATATTTTTGTTTTTGGATGATGTATAGGCACGATATCAAAGTGAATTTGTCACCAGTCAAAGTTATTTAAATTATAAGAGTTTTGTTGAAATTTTTTTTTTTTTTTTTGCAAAGACGCTTTGTGTTACGTTAAAAATATATAGGGAATGTGAGTTTCTGTGTACGCCATGTTCCCAAGTGCATGTACGAACAATCGACTGACTGTTGTGGTTTTGCTCATGAGCCACTTGCGCATGTATTTTCAATATTTAAATGTAAATTGTCGCGCTTGTCTTATTAAGTGTGAATGAATATCGAAGACATTGTGAAGTGTATGTCCAGTGACTGCTACATGTATACTTAAATGAAACAAACTAGTAGAACTGGTATGAAACATTTGCGGGAGAGTAGCAAGTTGTAATATTGTAAATGGACTTGACTTTACAGTTTTTATAAAGAGTTACCATCTCCTCTGTCGTCTCATTGAATCAATGTTGGCGCGCGTTCCAACAATCCATTTTTGGATTAATACACATGGTGGGAATTCAATTTTCAAATGGATGTGAAGAATTGATGATGTATGTTATACTTTAATTTATCATTAATATTACAAGATAATAATAAACGAGCCATGAATTGAATGAAATGTATTATGTTAAAATGTGTCTTTTGACTGTTTATTTCAATTATTCTTTGATTGTTAATTTAAATCTCACTAAGAATTCCTGATATAACTTCCGAAATAATAATTAATACTTGATGACTTATTTGAGAAATTTTACTTATTAAATATTTATGATGTTTTTTGTTCATTCAATAAAATGGCAATTAAAGGCGCGGAATATGATGCCAAAAGTATTTGTTGTCACTTATCTTCGTGTGATGGCACTAGTACTTTCTTCCACAGAGTTTTCTATAAATTGGTGGATAATCGTGAACTGTAAAAAGCACTAGAGAATGTAATATTGCAACATAACCTAAAATCTATTTCTATTCACGTTTAAATAGTTTATAAAGTAAAAATGTCAAGTCAATCAATTGTAACATATCGAGATCGGAATTGTATGGCTTGTCGACTAATTAGCGGATTTGGATTGATTGGCGCAGGAGTTTATGTCTCTTATCAATCAAAAAAATTTAACAAAAAACCCGGTGTTATAATCATGTATTCCATTGCCAGTGGTAATTTCCGTCCAATATAAGAATATTCATCATTTTTAATGTCGTCATTATTTTTGTTTAATTTCTTATTTTGTTGTTTTCAGCACTTGGTCTGCTCGGTACCGCTAGAATTCTGAATCTACCACCATTTCGTCGATGACACTCAACCTATAAATTTATTATTACTCAATAAATTTCACTCCAATTATACTTATAATACTTATAGTACTTGTAATATTCCAATAGATATTTTGCACACTTAATCCAGACTAATTTTGAATTTTCCCGGACTAATATCCTAATCAAGATGGCGCTACTGCGCGCGATTGTAGGCGCCATGACGACACACTTAAATTTTAATACTTTTTTTATATCTTCGCTGACATTATCGCGCATTGCTTCGATGTGATGTTGTGGCTTTTGTGACACATGCAGGACAATTCAATGACATGACAAAATTTGAATGATTCATTAGCACATGGAACAATAATATAAAATAATATCAGAAGACACATAGCTCGTCAGTACTGTCCGAGACATCTACGTGAAATCTAATCAAATTTCGTTGCACGTAAGTATACACAAATATTTAATCACAATCTTTCTTCAATAATCATCATCAATACTATCAATGTACACGCAACCAAATGTATATTTTTATTTGTAACAGATTCCAAAATGGAATTTCCAAATTTGGGTGAACATTGCTCGGAGAAAATGTGCAATCGTTTAGATTTTTTACCATTGAAGTGTGACGCTTGTGAATCAATTTTTTGCACTGATCACATATCATATTTGAGCCATTCGTGTCCAAGTGCATACAAAAAAGATGTGCAAGTTCCTGTATGTCCTCTGTGTAACGTTCCAATACCATTAAAACGTGGCGATCCACCGGATTTAGCTGTTGGACTGCATATAGACAATGATTGTCAATCGGATTACAGTAAAACGAAAAAGAAAGTATTTGTAAATCGTTGCTCGAGTAAAGGATGTAAAATAAAAGAGATAGTCCGCGTAGATTGCAAAGATTGTGGCAATAATTATTGTTTGAAACATCGGCATCCAGTTGATCACAATTGTGTTGGGCGTGAAGAAGCTGTGAGATTAAAACGACTGGAATCAATGAAGAAACATCAACAACAGCATGGCGCCACATCACAAATCAATGATACAAGGAATTCGCGTGCATTCCATAATCTCCAAGGGACATTAACTGAGGATGAAGCGTTGGCGAGAGCCCTGCAGGCATCGTTACAGGATGAAGAGAGAACACGTCGTCGACAATTGCAACCAGTGCCTTCCGCTACTCGAGATAGATGTAATTTATCGTAATACACTTTTATTATCGCTAAATTCGCAGAAAACTATTCACCAGCGATATAAACAACAGAGAATTCCAATTGTTCAACTGAAATGAAACTAATAAGTAATGAAAAAAAAAAAAAATCAAACAAATGCCATTCTGTGTCTCCACGTTTGCAAAATTTTTTTCATCATGTTTCTGCAATTAGTCTGATATAATACTATGCATCGATCAGTTATTGACACAATTACTTTCTATATTGTACTCAAAAATAATAATGATAATGATATTAATATGAAGAGTAATGGAATGAAATTGATAAAATCTTGCGGTGAATTGTTTGAGCAGTAATTGTTTTTTTTAAATGTAGAAACTTCAATTGTAGGTTCACTATTTTATTAATAGATATTTGGATATTTACAATATCACATTCGTCCAGTTATGTTGATTTGAGATAATATTAATGTTATTTGAAGATTGCTCGACGTTTATTTTTCTGGATAGAGCTAGGAAACAACAATTGATTATCCTTAATATTGTAAGAAAATGAAACAAAGAAATACACGATAATTTATTTTTATTTATCACATTGTTTAAATGATGCACAATGCTATAAAATTAATTTTTATATATTTCAATGTGAGTTTCACACGCGTGTGTATATTACAATATGTATACGTAAAATAAAAATATGACTGACGTACATTCCTAAATAAATTTCAATATTCATAAATACGGAATAGATTACGTGATGACTCCATTTCTTGTAAATTAAATAAAATATTTCTTATCGGTGTTATACTTTTTTTTTCTCTCATATTACTTTATTAATTAGGTAATTGTTATAAATTTCATAGTACATATTACCTGCTTTTGCTCTGACTAGTACATTAATCCAATTCAGTATCATCAATTTATATTATTTTGTTGTTTGTATTTTTAAAAAGTATTCTTGTCAAAAAACAAAAGTATTTTTGTTTACATATAATTATATTTGGTTAACAGATAAATCCCGGATTATTCAATATTTCGATTTTGTTTTTTAGGAATGCACTGTCAAAACTGCAAGTCAACACTCGTATTATTCTTTTTTTTTTATTTTGAGGCATATACGATAATAACATTGGTAATGCAGAGGTAACCTGCAAAATTAACAAATGTTTCCGTGAACCATTGCCAAATATCTATAAAAGATATCGATTTTTCATAATTCCAGAAATGAAAATAAATGTCGCTCCGTTTATTGCCAAGAATCGAAATACAATTGGCTGTCTGAACAAGAAAAATTTCTCTCAATTAGATGTGTTGCTTCTTCATGTTCATTTATCGACAATACATCCTCAATAACGCATAATAATTGCAATAATAACGCCATTGAATTTTCCATGATAACACGTATAATCAATAAAATTTTTTACCGAATTTGGTTACTAATTCAAAATAATTATTTATAGCTGTTGATAATAATTAATTTTGCATTTAACCGGGAAATAATTATTGCTCCCTGTTATTATTACTATTATTGATTACTTAAATATTAATGATGTTGGTATTCGTGATGTTTATGTAAAATGAGCATTTTTTATGTACAAAATTGACAAAATTGCCATAAATTGTCACATCTATACTCCAACTTTTCCAGCTTTTGTATCAGTTTTTGGATTAGCCGTAATATTTTGCACCGCGACAATAGCTTCATTGATGCCAGTTTGTAGATTTCTCAAGTCCTGAATATACAATAAATTTAAAGCTTTCGCTGAATTATTCAGTACTTTATCACCCATATCAAAACCCATTCCTGTTCCTATTATTGGAAATGGTTTTCCTCTCACAATAACTGATTCAGGATTTTTTAATGTCGTAACATTTAATCGTTGAGTTACATATTTGCTACAGGCATCAAGTGTCACTAAATGATTTGGATGTTGACCAATTTTGAGCACATTTGCAATGCAACTTACGCCATTTTTAAATTCATTACTATGAACTGAAAAAAAAAAAAATAAAAACCAGATCACAAAAATAATAATATTAATTGTAGTATATATCTTGTGCAGTATTAAAATTAAATTGAATTATGTATAAAAATTCACATACAGTCCAAATTATCCAGAGGATTTGTTGATGTTACAGTAGGAATTGCAGCATTATTTTTCGATTCAATTTTTTTCACTTGATATTTTTTTACTGATGGAAACAAAAATGAAAGAGAAAAAAATAATTTTTAATTCTACTCGATAGAATTAATATGATGAAAATATTCATGATCTTACAGTCATCTTCAAATTCAAGTCTCACTGCCAATCCAATCAACCATTCGATTTTATCCAAATTGTTTGTAGTAATTGGACATCCAAGATCCAGAACATATTTCTCAAACGCTTTATCCCATTCATTATTATTTAATTCTCTTAAACAACTTCGATCTTGAATAGGATAATGTCGAATTTTTTGATCTTCCAGCCATGAAACTAATTTACGATAATGTTGCGTATCTAAAATAATATAAGAAAATTGAACACACACTCTTAATATTGATAGCATAATGTGAAAAAAAAAATAAATTATGTATTGACATAAAAGGGTTGCATTTACCGTTGCCATTAACCTTATCCCAGTCAATATAATCCAAAGCTTTGAGTTTACGTTTGAACATAGTAATGATTGTTACTCGACTTGATTCACAATTAAGTTTGTTTGTAAATTTACGATAAACCGATGAATAATTATTCACCTTTGAATATTTGTTTCTGTGTTTTCCGTCAATAACCCACGTTTTTCATTGTAATACTAGTGTATATATATATATGTAAGCGCCCGACACAAAGCTTCGACTATATTCGGATTTTTTCTCCTCCCGAAATATGTTGCTCCCACTAACTGATACTGGTGTATCCCTACGCCTGCAGGTTAATTCGAAAGTGGACTTTACTTATGCAATGAAATAACGGACAATTCCTATATTTCCTCTGAATTGGTATCCAGTAACATCTAAAAATATATGAATATCACCAATGTTACTCACAAACACTGTGAGAAACTCGCTATAACAGCATCACAGGTATAACCTCTATGCTATATTCATCCATTTTTTGTTATCAATTTGTTATTACGTAGATTGCGATTGTATATTTTTTTTAATTCATTGTATTGAAATTGTTTCAGATGTTCGTTGGGGAAAATGTGAAAAGTGAACATTCTTTTTCTATATTGCGGAAAAATTACTGAAAAAACTGTGAGAAATTAACAATTACAAATCGATTCTCAAATAAAAATTGATAATTAAAGTTGCACTACAAATTAGTGGAGGTTTATAATTATTCAGGATAACAATAGTAGTACCAATGATCGTCTGTAAATTTAATTAGAATAGCCATTATTATAAGTTGTTTAGTATGTTATTGTTACCCCTGTTTTACATAGTATTAAGGTTATAATAGTCATTTGTACTAGTGCTAACAACGTGTTACATTATTTGCGGGATAATACGGGTCAAGATTTTTTATCATTTTGGTATAATATCCAACTGCAATTCAATTATGTTTGCGTAAAGTTTTGTTGTATGAATATCTTCAAATTATGTATCATGGAGGTTTTTGTTGATGGTACAATGTGGATTACATGTTGCACGTGTTTCTTCTGATTGTATACACGAAATACTACGCTCATTCTAGCCATACATATATACGTAAACATAATAGAATATCGGTCATTTAAATCTGTTATGTAGAAATAAATTGTGCTTTAAACATCGGTGACATCTGTTGACTTTACATTATTATAAATTCAAATTGCGCGCTATACACTCCTGTAAGATGGCACCGCTGTGCACATCATGGTACTGCAGCTGATTCTGGAATACCACAGTTTTCTCGTTGATGACTATCGCGATTTTCTCATACTCGATGTAATATATTTGTTATTCTTATTTTTTTATACTTATCTATATTAGCAGTTGACTGAATCTGTAGACAATGTGTTGAAGTTATGTTTCGGGAAATTTATCTACTCAGTTTTATGTGTATGACAATGTGGTTATGTGATGGTATCATTAATACGTAGTGTTGGTTTTTATTGACGCTGCATGGACTATGAAACATTCCAACAAATCATGTTGATATAACTAATAGAACGTATCCGGTGAGTGTGACTTCAATGATTTTATATTGACTAAGATGGCAATAAATAATAAACAGTCATGTTAAATATTTTATTTCTATAATATTTCATGCACGGCGAGTTGACATAACCTATTTTATATTTTTTTAACATTACATTAAAATATATTAATAAATGATACATTTAGTATTCATATCAATATCATCAACGTCATTGCAATAACAGGTACTATTTTTTTTTTAATTTTCGCTGCAGAATCTCCAAATCCCAAAAAGAGAATTCAATGAAACAAATTAATGAACATTTTGACTAACCAATTAAATATCCCATAGCTATCATACAATAGTCATTCACAAACAGTGAAACGTTTTCTATGTAATGTTATAAATAATATGCAAATATACATTATAATAATAAAAAACAAAAGGAATTAAATCCGCTTGCTTTATACACATATGCAATAATAATTGAAAGGATCCTTCGATAGCTCAGTTGGTAGAGCGGTGGACTGTAGTTGGCTTGAATGATTTAATAGAGACATCCATAGGTCGCTGGTTCAAATCCGGCTCGAAGGAATTTTTTTTTTCAATATTTCCAACAATATCATTACACGTTGTATGTTATTGTATAAATACATAAATGTATCTGTTGAATTACGGATAATTAATCAGTGGTAATATCAATTTATTGATATGGATGTATTCAAATAAATGTTTATTGTATATTACCAGTATCACTGTAATTGGATTGGTGTGAAAATGAGATGTATATGCATTGGGGTGGTGTTTGGTATCGCGTGGTTATGCCAGGAATTTCCCGAGGGTCATAAATAGAAATCACGTATCCGAATGGGAAATTACTAATCGTGCGACAAGTACTCCCATTATCTTCGTTATCTCACTGCTATTACCATTTAATGATAAACAAATGAACATGTCATGCAGTATGAGAACTCTCTCTCGCTTCTCTTCTCTATCTATAAATGTATGTATATATATCCGCCAACTAGCAGCCTCTCATTCATTTCAAAAGATATATACGAACCTCAAATACAAAATCCAATACGCACTGAATTTGCCTCGTCAAATCTAGTTGCACGGTTCCATGTGAATAATTTAAATGCAGTGACTCTCGCCCATTCAATTATTCTCCGCAAATAAATATATTCGTAGCAATAAAAATGAAAAAGTTGGGAGAGACAAAAAAAAAGATGTTGAAAAAAATGGAAAAAAAAATTTATTGCATATGATATTAGAGTGATGAAATAGAATGTAATAAAAAAATATACGGAAATAAATTTATTTCTGAATGAAGTAAATTTTATTTTTGTTTGAGGGTTATTTTGTTTTAAATTTATTATTCCATTTGGTGATATACAAATTTTGCAAGTTATATTTATGCATGTTGCATAATCAACTGTATATAATTGTTGTGAAGAATTGCACTGTGTATTTTTATTTGAAATTTTTGACTTAATAGCTGTAGTAATATTCAAATCATTTCTTTCAATTTCCCATTAAAAATATTATGTAGTACCTGATTTGGATTATGCAGTGATACTTGATAATAGCGGTAAACCCATAGCATTCCATAATTGGTGATTGTATGGGGCAGAAATTAATTTTATATTCGAATAACTGAGAGCAAATTATTCGATTGAATTGGCGCTTGATCTTTTGTTGGTAAAACGGATTAGTGTGGAATATTTCACATGTACTTATATTGGTTGAATACATACACATTGCCATTTTTTACGTATGATTGACACAGACAATATACGAAAACCGATTTGCTCTCAACTCTATGTTCATAGCTATATATTGCTATATTTACTCGATCGAATGGCCGGCCATAATTTTCATACATAATGTCACAATATGTATAAAATAATGACAGTTCGGTTCACGTAAATATTAGCACAATTTGTTGATATTGATTAAATTTTTAATGCCAAAAAAACTGAAATAAATTTATTATTTAAAATTGAGCCACTGTAAAAATGTATAAATTCATTTATTCATTTATTTAGGTGCAATTTTGTCTGAATATAAAAATTTCAACAATAATTCGATGAAAATATCTGTGTTGTGAAAACCGAGCCATATCCACCCATAATCCCCATTCAATTTTTGTTTTATTTATTTATGTATTTATTTATTTTTAATTATTTCGTATCATCCAATGACACATCTGCCATTGTGTAAGCACAAATATATTGCACATGCTCTCACGTGTCTGCCACAATAATATACAGCGACGTGATTCAGTTTTCACAATTCAATATCTTCACTATGACAACAACAAATTACTTCGAAATTTGTGACAGTTTTTGATATTGAATGAATAGAACTAACTCGATTCTCCCTCTCAACTGTGAATGTAGGGGTAATAAATTTCATGGTCACGTACTCCACAATACCCCAACTCTGAATAGCAGTTGTAATAATAATAATGATAATAATGATAATAATAATAATAGTATTATTAGTTGTAATGAGATTTGATTAATTCTACCGATTTTGAACATAATTCAAACAAATAAAAATACTATGATTTATTTAATGAAAAAAAAAAATATGCTTGACATGATCACATATATTTGTTGTATCTATTCCAACATTGAGACGACTTGTTTGTTGCGATTAGTGGATAGGATAGTGTTCAAGAAATAATTGCGTGACAGTGAATCGAAAGCGAAAGAAAATATAGAGTAGAACAGAGAGGTATGTTTATACCCTGCGGAACCCTACATTTAAAAAAAAGAAAAATAATAAATGCCACATGCACATGCAATTATCTCAATCACCATCACTTTTCCATGGTTATGTGATTATAATTGTAGATATATGGTGAAAACATAGACGAGCTTAATGATGTAAATTATCGCACAGCGATTTATTTAATTCAATATATCCAATGTGATTGTATTCACTTACACCAAAAATACAATGGGAATTGAATAAATTTAATTTTGAACGGGAATTGTTGGTTCAATGGGCCAATGTCAATGTCATAAATTGATAAGCACCTATTGTTTACACGATGTCATTTGAATAATAGAGATATTTGGCAGCTATAGATAATATGTGCTTGGTTTTTATGTCGTGTTTATTTTTTCGAAATGTGGAAGATGCGCAATATAGCTGGCCAGTACTGTATACACGTGATATTGCACTTTATACATTTAAAGCCTCAGTGCAGCGACACGCCAGATACTCTGCAGTCCACAGTAATAACGCCAAGTGCTTATACGATAGTGAAAATGAGAGAGCGAGAGAAAGAAGGAGAGAGGGAGAGAGAGAGAGAGAGAGAGAGGGAGTGTGTGGGTGGAATAAAATAGAGGTTGGAAATAGAGAGCGTGAAAGCGAGAGAGAATCGTGGACTTCAGAGGCACTTGGCCATTCTCGAGTAAATTCCACCGTTGGTGGTAAATGGCGTAACGTTAAATCCATGCACGTACGTTCCACGTTTTCAAGAGGTGGTTGGCGGTGGCAAAATAGGCGTTGTGAAGGGGTGTGAGAGTATGAGATGGTGGTGGTGTTAAATTCAATAGGATTTAGTGTAAAGGGGGCAGCATAAGGTAAAGGAGAAAAGCGCTAGAAAAGCAGGATTAATTCACTTTTATATATAACCAACAAGTTTTGGCCTTCGCAGCTTTCGCACTTCTCAATATAATATAGTCGAATTCAAATTGATTTACCAGACGAAACGGACTGATATGTCGTTTTTATCCCCGTTTGACTGCATCATGTATATATATATATATGAATTCTGTTGAATCCTATATAAATGATTATCCTATATAAAATCATTTCTAAAAGAAATTCGAAGCGTGAAGGAGAAAAAGAAAAATAGGAAATAACGTTTGAGAAACGAAGAAGTTAAAAAAGTGAAGGGGAGTATGAGGTGGTGGCGGCGAAGCAAACAAAAAAAAACAATGTAATCTCAGCTTTTACGGTCGAACTGTGGGAAGAGAGCTTTTGCGCGCAATCTCTTTCTCCTTCACACGTATATGTTTCCTGTATATATCTATATACGTTTGTGTTCCTCACGCTTCACTTCCATTTTCTTTGTTTGTTTCATCTTTCGTTGCTTATTCCTTTTTTTTTCTTTTTTTTTTTTCGTCTTCTGACCACGAGATTTACGGTCACGCCACTTACAGTGTCGAAAGATATTATTTACGTGGTGATCTGAAATTGTGGTAGAGCGAGTTCAAATGTTGTGTATAAATTAAAATTTATAGAGACGCACAGTAAAATTGAAAGGTGGTTATAAACTTCTTGGTCAATTAACCCAAATGTAAAATGAACACATTGTAGTGGATTAGATCTTGGCTTTTTAGCCTTCATATTCTTCACTTCTGTTCATAGTGATAATGTAGTGCCCACACTCCTCGTCCTTTTTAGGTTATCCAATAATGAACCATTGCAGTATGCACTAAACGGAGAGTATCTCTGGTACAGTAATGTATGAAAGTGTATGTAACTATAATCCATTTGAATGTTGGAATACGGTTTTTAGCAACAATGAATTTAGATGTTGCAGCTATACTAGCTATAGTGGCGCCACTTATTTATATACATTGACTGCGTGTTTTCATATCAAAATTGATGTCAGGACAGACGATTCAGCTACAGACCAATCAGCCAAATAGTATGGTTGCAGAAGCTAAAATTTTCACTGTGCTTGTGATGCTTCCTTTTTATTTTTTCAGTGTTATGGAGGTAATAATATAGTATAGAGTTTGAATTTATGGAGATGATCAAGATCGAAAGGAGGGAAAAGGGGGAAGAAAAAGGGGTGAGCAAAAAAAAGGAAGGACTGATGGAGAAATCCTGAAATCTCTCGCGAGGGCAGTGCAGTGAGGGTATGAAATTTGTATTTAATAATTGCATAACTAATATATGTTATTACTGGCTCACTACACATGTGTATGTAGAAAATATGGGAATGTGATAATGTGTGTGTATCTGTGTGTCTATGTATGTGTGTGCATGTCTTATGTCATTGCCCTTTTTCCAACTTCGTGCATGCGTGAATTCAATCTCGTTCCCATCAAAATATAATGCAATAGAAAAAATGCCAGTGTTTTTTTTATAACGTGCGCAAAATAGAAGAAATAAAAGATGCTCTGTAATTTTTGCATTAAGTCACATAGAAGTAACATGTTGTTTCAAGCGGAGGTTTTGCATAATTTTCAGTGATTGATATGTTTTAACAAAATAGATCTACGTATTTTTACAATAGTTTCACGAGGTATTGTTATCGGTGCATATTTTTTTATTGGGAGAAGGCAAATGTTAAATAACGAAAATTTTCCCATGGGGTGTTTTTGTTAGTTTTTTTTTCATTTTTTATTCCTATGTTACATGTGTTGTCTTGGCATCATCATGAATAATAATAGTCAATTCCAACGTCATCTAATTTTAATTTAATTCTCACTCTATGCGGACTATTTTTTTTTGTAATTTTTTTTTAAAGGTAGTTACTTACTGTAATATAACAGTTTCAAATGAAAATGAATTATGTATTAGAAAAAATAACACATTTTATTTTGTGGTAGAGAGAAAAAAAAGTACTTGTGACCTACAGGATTATTTTGGCGCCGTTGTTGCTTTTCATTATTAAATAATAATTACAACAGCAAAAATACAGCAAATAATAGAAATGAAAAATAAATAATAAATATTATATATCATAAAAAATGTAATTTAAATCGACAATCTTCCGAATAAAAATGGAGGGATTATTGCAATATAATGATAAGCCCTTCAATTCATGACAGTCGCAGGTAATGGACATTTAGTAAATAGCAATCTATGAATTTCACATAGATTTAATGATAAATGAAATTATTTTCACACAGAAAAAAATGTATTGGAATTATTGGAACTTTAGATGTGACTTGAGTTCTAGTCAGAAATAAAATTTATATATTTTGCAAGCGATTCACACAATTTATTGATGTGATAAAATGTATACATACGTTCAGCTGAAGATGCAAAACAAATTTATCATTTCACTTCAATTCCCCATGTAAAGTTATACTTTAAACCTCTTTACTTTATGGCAATATGAAGTATAAATAACATAGCAAATGCAATAGTAACATCTTGCATGTACATGTCAATAAAAACTCCATCTTGTTGTTGGTTAAATGACATCAACGACTATTCTCAACTTCTCTTCTTCTTGTACATTTGAGAAAACTAACAAACTGAATATCTATTCAGTTTCGTTGCAAACTTCAAGTGCAAAACGGAATTGAACCACCAAAAAAGTAACAGAATTGAAGTCCCAATGCTCGACCATGGGTGTATATAACACTAATCAAAAGACTGCATTCGCCACTCGCATACAGTTCACTGGAGTATTCTATCTACATCTATATGCCTCACAGTAGTCGTTTTATTTCCCTATTGCAATTGCAAATAAAGATATCCCTAAGGTTTTCAATATTGATTCTAGTCAACACGTAACTTAATGTTCACGTCTACATGTCATTCATGTATGTTTTATTCCTTTTCATTTCGATCGATCTCGTTTCTCCTCTTGTCAATATATTCGTGCACCACTCGACACTTTACATTTTTGTTTTTCCCGTTGTTGCCAGTGGCCATACACTTGCGTCATAGTCTGTGTGCGATTACCTTACGAAAAGACAATAGCATTGTCAACGATAGAGATGTGTATGATGCTGTCATTGTTGTCGTTGTACAAGGGAGACTTTGTGACAAAAGCAGTTGTATTGGCCTTAACATTTTCAGTCGGATCTTCATTCACCCACGTTTATTCTGCCGTAACATTCTATCGTGCAGTTGATATATGTACACACATATATACATTCATATCTCAATTTAAATAAAAATGTAGCTGTAAGGTAGACATTGCCTATTGCGTAGATTCGTAATTGCAATTATGTTACAGCTCTTCACATTATGTATCTGTAGTTCAGAACGTTTAAATGGACAATTTTTTTCAACTTCATGTAATAGTACGTGAAAAAAACACAACTTTTCTGTAAATGAAATAATCGCCCTGATTTTATTTATAAATGTTTTGAAATATTGGGGTTGAATTTTTGAAAACATTTCCAACTACCTCGACTTTACGCAACTCACATCTGCAACCACCTCTATAATTTGAACGATTTTTTCTTCATGTTTCATGGATTCCGTGATATATTATCGTTTCTACTCTACATAATTATTATTTATATATTTGTTTGTTTCAATCGCGATTAGTCTTAAGTGTTCGGGGAATACTTGGAAAGGAAAATAAATAACTGTTGATATTTAAAATTTGTCGCGCCATTGGTTGGCGATTTCGAGCAATCAGTGTTCGTAGTTTCAAGTTTTTAAGATACTTTGTCCTCAATTTATGTGTCGCACTTTCAATTGAAAATTGGTCTTGCAATACGATTTTCGACATGCAATATCTTCACTATTACTGAAATAAATCACTCGATATTGCTCCCCAATGGATCGGAAATTTATGATTTATATAGGGTATGTTCTTCGTCCGAACTGCATAGTATCAAACATGAAACTAAATCAATATCTCCTTCACGCCTTGATTAAACATAGAAGATAAAAAGTAAATAAATACAAAATACCTTTTCAAAGTAATCATAATTGTCTGTAGATGCCATCAAGTAAATATTGGCTCAACAGAATATTCGTCCGTTTTTATATATCACAGTCAAAATATCCGACAAAAAAAAGTAATTCACAAAGGTTATTTATAAACAATATTACTGTATTAAATAATTAAATTTTCTCAGTTCTTCAATATAATTATAAAATTTACTACGATTTTTTCTTCGGCAATTAATATGACTCCTGATTGCAAATAGCTCATCAAGTTTTTTTTAGACTCAATATATACTGAAGTAGAAAATAAAGAACGAAAAAAAAAAGTAAGTAGCAAAAAGCGAGAACGGGTAAAATTAGTAAAAAAAAAAGACTGCATTTTCTGTTCGGCTTCGTGGATTATTACTGTAAGCCCCTTCGGGCTCGCACAGTCCTCGGTATTGCAATCTTGCTGGCCGACAGCCTGAAGAGTGAAAGCGAATGACAGAGAACGAGAGAATGGAATGATAGGAGTGAGCGCGGGTTGTACTGGTCTTATTATCGAAAGATACGAGCTCTCAATTAAAAGTTAATGATCCCTACTAACATGACCGTGAGGACGTGCATAAGTACACCTTTACCACTAGTTATTCTCTTTATCACTCTACTTCTTTTCACATTTCGCCCTGTTTAGTATGGCTCACTAAGCACATGAAGACTCTGTTCAAAATCAAGATCTATCAGAAGCCACTGAAATGTTACTTTCACTCATTATCTCCTCTCTTTCTTTCTCTGATACAATTAACCACACGGTAAATCCAAATTTGATTTGATGAATGAACACTCAACAGTTCATTTATATATCTTCCCAATCAAAATTTCAAGAAAATAAAAATGTCTATTAATTTTTGTTTCTTGCATGTTTAGTTATACTCTGTTTAATTGCTTGGCACTTGACTAAATTAATTCACACTAATTGCTTATTTTAAATAAAATTGGCATGAAGCCGAAAACCAATATTCTGTCTGTACAGTTAAATTTTAACCAATTCCACCGATTTTATTTCGAGAGATATACTGTTAGAATTCTCGAGTGGAAGATACTATTGGGAAATTGCATTGCGTTTCTCATTCAGATACTTTAATGCTTCGCGAATATTCTCGCTCTCTCTCACATTCATGTACATACATACTATTACACCTACAGTCGTTTTATGCTCTTAGCCCATTTTTTTTTCTATTTTTTTTTCTTTCCTTTCCGGCTTTTTGTATAGGATCGGTACTTGATGCAGAACAAGAAAGATACGGAGAGGAAGAGAAGTAAATGGCCGCTGGAAACATTTAATTCGTAAATCCAAGCTTCCGCTTTTCGCCAAGAGAAAAATTCAAGGGAAGAGAGCGTAGGGGACAAAGTTTGGTAGGGTTTTGCAACTGCAGGGATACACTAAAGCATCGTAAAGCTCGATGATTGCCGCCGCTTTTCTTCACTTCCCCTCTATTCTCCGCCTTTCTGTTCATCTTTCTGTGTTTCACGTTATTCTAAGGCCCTGCCTCATTCGCCTCTTCTCTCCCCCGTCTCGTACGTTTTCTTATTTGCATTTTATTGCCATTTTATGCCCCTTGGCGCGTATCAACATTTTTTTTTTTTTATAAGTCGTTACGAGTAGATAGGTCACTTGAATTCGACAAATCCCCTGCGATAAATAAAAGCAAATATGTATATGTGTGAATTTTTCGTTCTGCAATTCAACTTTATTATTTTGTCTCTTGAACACATGTATTTAATTTCTTTTGTTATTTTGAATAAGGTGAGAATGAAATTGGAGTTTATATAAGATCAAGTCGGTAAGTTTCATGTAACATTTGTTATTGTAGCGCACTCGATAATAGTTATGATTTTATTTTTTTATAATCAACGATTGAAATATATTTTATAAGTTTCTTACATAGATATGGAAACAGGGGGAAAATATTGGAATAGAATGAGGAAAATGTTGTTGGAATAGTATTCTTCGATCAATGTATCGATACACTTTAGCTATGAATTGGTTCCAATAACATGAAATTTCAACCTATTTCTATTCTTTGTGTATACATGCTCTTGTTTATATCTTTGTATTTTTATTTTTCTAAGTTTCTCATGATATCATAATGTATGTTTTATCATGAAATATATTTATATGAATTATCGTGTTCTATAAAAAATAATATAGTTTAATACCACGCATTGTTTTGAAAATAATTTAATTTAGTATGAAATTACCATCCGCCATGGCCATATATCGTGGGCGCACTGCGAAAACTAACCAAGTCTGAAATTTGGAAGTTTTAGTTTTAAAATGATCAAATCACTAGTGAAAGCAATCTGTATTGCTAGGAAAATTCACCGAATCATTATACCCCTTAGAATGGTGGGAATAAACCTACTCGATAATGAACATTTAAATTTAAGCACTTTTTACTATAGGGAAAAATGACCAAGTTGACTTGGTCATCTTGGTCATTGTTATCATATTTTATATGTTTATACGTATCGATATGTCACAGGCTAAGCAGCTTAATCATAAATTTGCATTTTTTTGGAAGATTGTTGATGGAAACTTCAACAGCCATCAATAAATTATGTCTGTAATAAATACAAATAATAATTAAATGTGTACAGCAATTGATTTGTTAGAAATTTGCCATGATTAGTTTCATTAGTTGTTCTGAAATATTGAGGGTTAAGCCAATTAGCCTATGACATGTCGATATACTTTATACATTCAGGGTAAAAACTGTGTATGCATGCACGGAAACCCTGATTTTATATAAGTTTCTAAATTTTAAACGTAATTTGTGGAAAATCAAGTTTTTTGACTTGCAGAGTTTTCGCAGTAAGCCCACAATATATTCGACGTAATTATGACAGTTTTTATACTGAAGTTTCGATATTGTAAATAAATAGAGAGAATTTGAATTTCAAACTTTGCATTTCACTTATGCGCGTGTGTGTGTATTTATGTAGGGGTAGTTTAACGACAGAACTGCACAACGAACGGTTATAGCGCTGTAAATTTTGTACACTTTTGGCGATTTACTATGTAGAATCGATAAAATTTATATTTTATCTGTATTGAAAATTTGAAAGTGTCGAAGAATAAACTTATATTGCTACACATTCTGTTGTATTGTGAACAATTGATGAATGAAATGCCATTGGGAATTTACGCATTAAAATACACTTGAATCGTTCGAGCAATTTTTTTTTCGCGATGTTAAGATAGATGAAAAAAAAAATGAAATGTCGAAACCACCGTCGTAAGATGGTGAGAATTGATAGACCGTAAGACGTACAAACTGCCGGCACTTTGTATGTCTTGCCGCGTTGTATGAGGCTATTTCGAGTATATCGTGCACAATTTTTTCACAGGTGTCAGAAATTTTTTACAAAACGATCACATTCATTCTCTTGCTATCAACTATAGAAATGTATACACGTGCATTGATATATCGCTCAGTTATTAAGTAACATAAAAAAAACTATTTGATCAAATATGTACCTTATAAAATGATATTTTATCGTAGGATAAGAAAATAATGAAACCATTAATAGATTAAAATATATTTCAACTTCAGTCAACTATATAAACTATAATCAATTCATTTTTCTAATATCTTCATCGTTTATTCCTTTTTCATGGTATCGTACAAAGGGACATTTAAGAAAAGAAATGCTTTCCCATTAAACGCAAGCAACAATTTAAATATTATATGTTAATATAAAAGAAGTGAATTGTGGAATGGTTTCGATTTGTGGGGAGGATTAGCTAAGAATTATCCTATTCATAGTCGACGCTGTGCATCGTTTCTTTATTTTATTGAACGTTCATCTAGTTGAATATTCAATCAAACTACTTAGATAAAAAGTTTGAAGCATGTTATACTGCCGACAATTTTTTTTTTCTTTATTGCCAAAAATTTACAACTATACTTAATAAGTTTACATACTTTCATATATATCTCGTCAAAGTAATGAAATTAATAGGATTGAACAGAACATGCCATGGACACATCTTTATCTTACATTTTTATGTTGTTGAGCTGCTTTTCTGAGAAATATATTTTTATCAATCGCCAGAGAGATTGGCGTAAAAATAGATGACGTAACAGTAAATAAAATAAGTGAAGTGGAAAGAAATATTGGTACGGAAAAGAGGAAAATAAATTTCGCAAAAAAGAAAATAAATAAATAAATAAATAAATAAATAAATAAATAAATAAGAGCGGGCAGAAAAAAAAATTGAGAGGTGACCCCGCACGTGTGAGCTTCGCCAACCAGAGCAATATCGATGGTGTGTAAATAAAAACAGAAGTAGGCTTTATATGTTTGGATGCGGCGCGACAGACAGAGAAGTCGAAGAGGAAGCGAGTAGGATAGCGAAAGAACCCAACACTGTGGTGGCGGTAACGTAAGAAAAAGAAAAGGGGACGTGCCACGAACTGCGAGTGTAAGGTCACCCTGTTTCAGTTGCCTTTCTTATATTCTCTTATAGAGCTTTCACACACCTCTGGGCCACTCCTCTATTGATGGTAAATATACATGCGAGCCACGTTTTTATCAGTAAAGAATCGTACACTTTTTATTTTCATCGTCTTTCTTCTTTCTCTCATTGTTTCTCACTCGTCCAATATTTTCCACCTATTTTGCATCACTTCCACACTCCGCTTAACTTTTTGTGTTTTCAGATAGAACACGATAGGATTTCGTTGTTGTGCACGCAAGCTTCTACCAATACGACACGTTTCACAGTAAATGGAACAAGTTTTTCCCGGTGGTTTTGTGAGTTCGATGCATTCGCCATTGTTGTTGTTGTTGTTGTTGTTGTTGTTGTTGTTGTTGTTGCTGTTGCTGTTATTGTTATTGTGGCCGGTTTTTTTTACATTTGCTTTCACATTTTTTATTCTTTGTTCCATTTCATTCACTCTCACGTGGTAGCATCGAAGTGAAGTATATATTCCTGAATGTTTTCGTTGAGCTGTGAGGTTTTAGTGGTTGGGATATAGGGTTATATAACAAGCCAACTATTTTCTGATCCTCAGTGTTGTATCATGAATGGCTGACTCGGCGGAAATCTTTGTTGGATGGATGAACAGAGAAAATACGTAATACAAAGGAGGTACCGGAAGGGAAAATGAACTGTATGGAAGAAAGTGCTTATATATGTATATATAGAATATTGGAGGAGAGAGAGAAGGAAGGAAATGAAAATATTGCATTGTCCAATACGCGTCCCTTGGTCTATTCTTTGTCAACTTTATATTGAGACGGACAATTTTTTCTCACACTGTACATGGTCGTCCAATATTTCTTATCCATATATTATTGGCTGCGGTCGCCAGTACACGTTTATATATAATTACAGTTTATTTTATGGTTTCACAATTTTCTTACGATACTATAATACCTTTTATTTTTCGGGATTTGGTATCGAATATATTTTGCTATATCCCATGGGGATTATCTTCAATCACATTATATGGACATTGAACTGAAAAAAATTAGTTGATTCAATAAAGCCGCATTATCAGTTTTCAATAAACATATATATATGATTTATGACGGAAATAAAATGATAAAACGGAATTCTCGACAGTGAAATGAGTTACTTGGTTGTTGATAGACTTTACAGTATTGTTAAGTCTGTATTAGGCTATTATTATTCACCACTGCATAAATATAGCCAATTACAACAGATAGTGTTTAATACAATTGTAATGATTTGTACATGATAATCTGCACGATGGTACATTCGGACTTTTAGTACAATGGCTAAAGCGCAAGCGCTTTTTCAATCTAATACACATTGCGGTCTCGTATAATGCGCGTTGATAACGGACTGCTATCACGTTTAACTATTTGGCAGAAAAATATATCTTTGACAAATAAACCTTATATGAAAATATTATCATATTCAGAAATCTAACTTACTATACTTTAGAGCTGCAATTAATCAAAGGATTATATTGCTTTTTTTATATCATATTGAACTTTTATGAATTGAAATATGTATATATCAAACAGATTAGCGGCTGATGGGTACCAAAACTGCGTGATATTGTTCTATAATGACTGATATTATATTTGAAAAAAGAAATAAACATTTCTGGCTTGTACTTTCTACTTATTTTTCGAAATTTTGAATGACAATTCAGGGTTTATCATGGACAGGTACTTGCATTTTTACTAATAACGACCTTGCTTATATACTAGCATACAAGTTTTACTTTACATTCTCTACAATGGTTACTAATTGTTCCTTTTTACCATATCAATCTTTTATATTACATATCTGAATATTTGTTGAGGGAAACTCTGTATAATAGAGAGGAAATTGCATCATAAACGAATCAAATGATTCGGAAAATTACCCTAAACGACAGACAGTTTATTAGAGAGATTATATTATACTACATGGTATTAATATATATTGATGGCAGAAAAAGTGGTATTGGGTTCTTTACGTATGGGTTTTATTGTTATTCATTGTCCACTTGTTTGAATCGGGAATTCCGAGTGACAATATAAATTTCTATATTTTTATAACATTTTTATCTGAATACATAATTTTACAGGATGCTGTATTAAACATAAATAGTATTGAGCACTAGAACCAAATTTAATACCTGAAAATGATGCGCCATTGTGACAAACTGAAATACCAACACAAAAGTTTCTACTGGAAAACAAATAAAAAATAAACTTTATTCGAAAACCGCAGAAACGTAAAGTATAACTGGCATTGAATGATTAATTTTCGTAAACAAAAATTAGGATAAATAATAAAAAGGTTTCTTCACAACATTAAATAGAATTATTCATTTTATTTTTCATTTCATTACGTAATTTTTCATGAATAAATTAATAATTTAATTATTTAACTAATGTGATTGAAACTGCCAGACAAGTTTATCATTTCTTGTTTTTTGTTGTGCACAGTAAAATGTTTCCAGTAGTATTCATTAGCTGCAGTAGTGTGCGCAATTATCATTATAATTGAATTTATGTAGGGGTGATGATACAATAACCAAAATCCAATCATTATCAAGTGCACAAAGAAATGAAAGTACGGAAAACAATTTGCCGTGTTTTTTGTATCTGTTTCAATGGATCCAGTTGAATATTCTCATGGCTTTTCTCCGGGGTGATATTCTCATTTTGTAATGTTGTATGATTAAAATAAATTAATGATATACTATTAGAGTATTAATGTTTAAACTGCTGTGTGGAGTTAATTGTAAGGGATATAATTGGCAAATGGTATTTTTATACAAGAATTATCTGTCACTGAATATTTACTGTGTGTTATTAAGCAGTCAATAGACTGAATACTCTTTAAATAAACCAGTCGTTTCTATGTAAATAGCCATAATTATGTTCGAATTATTCTAATTACAACTATTTTCCATAAAAGAAGGTTAGCCTCGCACACAATAGTGAAATAGGAAGGAATTTCGATTAGATTCCCCTCATGAATAATATTTCAAACCCAACACACACCAATATTTGGATATTCATTCCGGAAAACTGCGTCGAGAGAGTAAATAGCAAAAAGAGCATAAATATTCCTCCATAAAAGCATCCTCAAAAAATATATCAATGTGGTCTTCTCCGCATGTGTTCACCCTTCAAATTGTCGTCGCCCTGTGGCTAGCACAATGCAACGAATAATTCCCATGTGCATGCGTGTATACACGTTCCATCATTTCAATAAATCATATCTGTGTTCTCGCTTGGCGGTGCGCACCCCTTTGGCTTCTTCATTTCTCCAATACCCCAGGTGAATATTAAATTAATTGCGATTTCGATTGGCAATTGCATCTCCGAATTTATATATATTCAATGTGCCATGCCAAATGAACACTCATATCTAATCACTTTACCCACATACCATTTTGGAATGTAATTATTCATGATTAATCGGGGCTAAAATTAATCTGCTGACATTTGCAGTATTATTATTATTATTAACATTATTGATATATATGAGTGGAGTATCATTCAACGTTTGCAGTTTAAAGTTCAGATACTCTTTCCAAACTGTTTGAACTGAGTGAAATTGACGTCACGAAGTTTTTCACTACGACTAGCTCAAATCAATTTCTTTTTCATCGTGTCATTTTTTTTTCCTTTTTTTTTTGCTGATGCGCGCTATCAGACTGATGAGTATTGACGTTCGATAATCCAATGTGAGCTCAGGGCGTTAATAATAAATGGCCATTAAATTGGCTGAATGCTATTATTCAGAGTTGCAATTGAATATTAAAAAACATTTGCAATGCAGCGACAACAATTGGCTCTTTCAATTGTTTCTTCGTGATTTATTGGAATTTTTCGTTTTTTGGCTATTTTTTTTCTGTTCAATAACAATTCGAGACTGGAAATGAAATCGGGCATAAGAAAGGTATTGTAAGGACATCGTCGGGTTTTAATAAAGCTTATTGATTTCGAAGCAACTCGATAATGTTCTTATCGGGATCTGTCTCAATTCACGTGAAAATAAAAGTGAGATAAGGCCAGTTAGTCAAGTCCCAATGGGGGGTCATATGTGATGCTTTTGTCAATGAAATAAACTTAATTGAGTAGAAAATCAATAAATTAGGATGAAATAGGAGTGTGTGAAAAAACCGTATTTATAAAATATTAATGAATATGATATACATCAAATTAATAATTATTTTTGTTAATATGATGAATCTTTAAAGTATCATAATGGTATATACGCTCGTCAACAGTAGTTTGTGATAGAGGTGATGGATGATTGTATGGTAGCATTGGAGTGCATTTGTCACCTCGCCAAGTTGACATATACATTTGATACAGGTAATGTACGATTTTCGTTAATCCTGTATCACCACTGCTGACGAGGGTATATAAATGACCGTATGTTTATTTAGTCTTTTGGAGGTCGCGCTTTATTTTAGAACACCAATAGTCATAGCAGACTGAAAGTTCGCAAGATGGAAATTGTCGGTTTATTTCACGGTATTAACTTGAAAGTGAAATGAAATTATAAAGCGAACTTTTTACACAAACTCCAACTTAATTTTTTCATATCAGTGTTATAAAGTTATTTGAATAATGGTATACAATAATCGAACATTACTTCACAATATGAATAAGTCATACAAGAATATTTTTGTAGCGGACGGTCAATATTTTTATAAATATTATTAACTGGGTGATGATAATAACCAACGTCGAAGAAAATATCCATTTGAAGTATCTAGCGAGTATTTTGAAATTTATCCAATATTTATGTGAAAACACAATTTTCAAGTGAAGGATTTACATTACTTTTTTGTCAGGTCAGGTATCATCATTAGGTTATGACAGTGTATAGTTCAGTTTGGACTCAACCGGGTTTAGTAGTCGGATCATAATCATGCCGTGGTTTTACATGATCTCATAAGGATCATTTACGTTCCCAAAGCGTAGCACAGGAGATCTAATTATGACTCGTGCAAAATTTATAGTTGAGAGTTTGTACTATTCATCATAAAGTTAGCATTAATATACGATTAGGTGTTGTATTATTCTTTGAGAGTGTGAAAGGCAGTATTGTGAGTGAATCGCATTAATATTCAATGTTCATTTGCAGATTGGTCCAACATTTACGTAAAAATTGGTTGAAGCATTGACATGTACGTTTTGTGTATTGCGAAGGTCTGTGTATTAGTGCTGTATACATTTAGTCCAAACATCATTCTTCGTATATATAGTTGCCATTTGTCAATTGCTGTGTGTTCTCCACGAATAACCCACTCATTGCTCAATGTTTGTAACCCATTTACAAAATGGAATGTCATATGTTTCTGTCATGTACATAAAAGTTCTGGTGTTTTGATTTATTGATTTAAAAATCAATTTTGTTTTTATAATTGCGAACGTGGTAACGTTTTTTTTTTATTTTCGTTTTGTTAATAAAATAATTTTATTTCCTGTAACTGATGAAAAAGCTTTATAATGAGATTTTCCTCTATTTATTGCATATACGCAAAAATATTCATATATGTATATTTAATTTTTCTATTCATTGAATTGTCATTTACTCGTTTATTTGAGATTAAAAAAAAAGTACATGGATATTTCGAATATATTCATTGTTGTATTTCATATGGACGTTGTGAACAAAGAAACTTGCATATACGTCCCATGCATTTCCTCAAAGCTAATTACTAACTGTTTTTAATTCTCTAAATTATTTTCATATTCTCTTCGTTGCTATTTGTGTTGGCTGAGGGTTTTTTCCTTTGCGCCAATTCTATTTTCATTTTTCATTATATTTTTATTGGCGAAAGTTTTCGTTGGCAAATTAGCACGTTTGTGACACCATAGAATGTGAAATGCAGACAAGAGGGCGCCAATATATGAGTAGAGAGAGAGAGAGAGGAAGATAGAGGTTTAACCATATAGCAACCACCCTGCCCTGTAGCTCGTTATAGGTAGCAAACATCAACCCAGCCCGTCGTCGATGCCTTCGTTATATGCAGCTAGCTTTGTTATTAGCCTGTTCACCCGTTCCTTGTCGTCTCGACTTTCGAAAGGAATAAAACCTGTAACTGGTATCGACAGTTCTCGCCCATTCACTTCTCCACTGGCTGTTGTTGCGCCCCAAAGTATTTTTTTTCCACACTGCTATGTTCTGTGGAAATTGCAATAGGTATATATATAGACGTGTCGCACTGTGACGGAAAAAAATGGGAGAAACAAAAGATTGAATTTGTGCAATGTAATCATAGTGAGAAATAAATTTAAGATACGTGTATATCGTGGCACTAAATCAAAACATCGTATACGCTTTTTTTCATTGCTTTCTCAGATCATTATGCTATAGAAAATGCCATACAAAAATATGAACTGTTAATGAAATATAAGTATATCACTAATTAATTTTTGTCATCATTACAACAATTACTACTGTACGTGATAAATAATTGGGCTTATACACGCCTTTTTGATTTTAGTCACATGATTAATTAACATATCTCAGGATTCTTTGAAATTATCTTACTATTTTAATTCGTTTTTCATCTTAATTACATTTTCTCCTACATTGCTAGTAAAGGCGTACGCGACAAGGTACACTCGGTTAAGTCTTGCTAAAGTAATTAGACTTCAATTATCGGCTAATCTCAGATAATCCAATTACTGTTGGTGATGCGCCAAGCCTAGATAGTGAGATGAGATAGAGCGTGGAGTACTGTTTAATCGTGGCGTTTGATATTTAAACCATTAACGAAAGACTAAGATACATTAATTTAATGTTAATGTATAACTTCGTACAGTTTTAATATTACATTTAATATCTAAATTTATAACCCACTGTGATTTTTTTTTCGGTAAAAACTTTAGAGAATGATGAAATTGTGTAGAGTAGATCAATCTGGTTTAATTGAGTTACGGTATATGGTTGGTTCGCTGGTCAACCACAGAGATGTGTCCCATTCACCTCAACATACTCGACAACTAGTAGTGTCCACTGCAGTTGCTGAACTAGACAACGACTCTCACTATTAACATTACAATGTTCTAACTGTGCAGGCACTGAAACACAATTGACGCATTACCCTAACAATCATGATTTAGATTGAACCTGAATAAATACTGTGTATATATGCACCAGCAGAAGGGACTTTAGTTTTGTTTTATATTCTCGAGTATTATATAACCAGATATTTACACTGTTCCCCCATTACAATTTATGAATGCACTCAAATCCAACGTCAATTAGTGATATTAATGACCTGCATTCAATCACTTGGTATTATGTTATAAAAAATGACGCCAAAATTCATCACGTCATTAATTTCTGTAATACTCCACAACCGTTCATATGTCACAGACATTTTATAGTCGAGTATTTTAATGTTTTTGAATATATATTTGAGTGTTTATTTGCAATATTTCACTATTGCATTGTAGTCGGGTTTGTTATGGATTGTTATTTTTATATAAAAACGAGAGAAAATTCATGATGCCAATTTTATGCTTTTAATCAAAGGGTTGTAGATTTAATACGAAAATGTACACTATTGAATCTATAAACTTCACAGCCATATGCATTTATTATATGGATAAATAGAAAATTAACATTTTACAAATACAAATAAATATTAGAATTTATTTATGTTACCTATATTTGTATATTATACTCTTATTATTCTATCATTTTTCTTTTTTTTCAAAGTCTTCTTGGTTATATAAGACGAAAAATGGTGAAAAAATTTTTTCTAAAGTTTGAAGCGTTGTTTTTATGAGGACGAGAAAATTACTGGATCCGGTTAATTATGTGGGAAATTTCCGTGGTGGCTTCGAAGGATTTATCCATATATATATATATAAGAGCTTTACTGGCCACTATGAACGTCTCGCCTATATGGCATCAACATCGTTGACGATGAATATGCCAACGGCAACGACTACGACGATGCGGCGGTGGATGTCATTAGCGGTGATGTTGTTTGTACATCGAGAGCCCGGAGATTGCGCATTTACCATGTCCCTATACTTCTCTCCATCCTATTCATGTAATAACTAACGACCTCGTGTTTTGATTAGAGAAATTGATTAACGTCACGCTGCATCGACGGTGAATTAAGTCAAGAAATGTGAAACACATATTTCCATTCTGTTTAATGCTTAATGTACTATGATTTTTCCTAAATTCAAATTCGAAATTTCATAGAAAACACAAAATTGAAGTAGAATCATGGATAAACCAAATAGTCAGATGTTGTATCGTTATTTATACAATGAACAAATGAATTTCTTTTCTATAGTTTGTTGTAGCAGTCTTTTACTTTGATATGCTATATTCAAAATGATAACACAACAATGTCATGCGTATTCAATCATATTTCATACCGTTATTACTCTGGTGATATTTCCTTTCAGAGTATAGGGATGATCATTGGGGTGGGTTCCGCGCAGTCGGAGTTGTTGAAAATGATTTTAAAAATTAGAAAACAACATTTACATACATTTGTAAAAATATTCAGATTGGTGGTCTGATCCATTCGAAAGTTATGATTTTTTATTCATATCACATGAAGCTGAAAAAACCCGTCTATTTGAACGTTCCAAACTTCAGGTACATTCAGTTTCGTAATATTATTGCAAAGTCGTGATTCGAAAGGTAGTACAATATAGAGCTATGTAGAGTTTCTAGATTTTTTAGTATCTTTTGCGAAAAGTAAAATGAAGCCACGTAGCCTCATGTAGATTTTACAAAGAGAATCGTTAATTTTTCAATAATTCTTTTCAATATATTTTCGGTAACCTCCTCCATTTTTATGCGCCAACAATAATATTCGAGTACTAATATTGATATCGAAAAAATTCCATCGATCTCAAGTGGCTGTTTTCATCATGGTATCCTTAAGAACAATTGAATATTCTGTATACGAAGCACTCTCGAACAAGAAAAAAGACAGTAACACAATTTTAAATATTCCAAAAAGTTTTTCTTTATTGATGAATCAATTTTCAACAATCGATTAATATACATTTTCATTATATTATTAACGAATTCCTCCACATTCCCTAGCCGTAATATTTTTGGAATCCGTAATATGTATTACTCTGATATTATTAAATTATTCAGAACTTGATTTCCGCAAAAATTGTGGAATTTCTGAATTATAAATAACATGTACACGAATAAATTCAATTTCACATATCAGCATTCCATATATAAATCGGTGGAAATATTATATAAAAATGTATGAAAATTCTCTATTCAATAACGAGCCCAAACTATTTTCACGTAATTTCAAAAACAATCACCCATAATTCCACAATTTTGTTCCTTTTGCCGAGGTAATAAACAGTACATACAGTCGAACATAATTTATAATCGTGAAATTTTTACTTGAAGTCACAAATCCGCATAAAAACGATTGCCTGGATAGGATTTTTCTTTGAGAGTAGAAGCATTTAAAGATACACCAAAGCAAAATGACGATGAAGAAAGAATGAGATGAAGTTTCGGACCAAACCAACAACATACACAGTGTGTATACTAAGGACGAGACGTTCTTTGCCTTTGTCGTAGATTAACTTGAGTCCCTTTCCTTCTCTCTCACATCTTCACGCGCTCACTCCCTCGACTTTTCTCTCATTTTCCATTTCTGCAGCACCAACAGCAATGTCCAACATCCGGCCCTGCGGCCTTTTGACTACTATTCTCATCCTTCTTTGTCTCAGTGCCTTTTTTGTTTTATTTCTTCGCATTCTCTCTCCTTTTATCCTTACAGTAGTCTACTTCTGTTTGATCCCCTCCCCCTTTTTTCGCTTTCATATACGGATGTCTGAGAGGATCTCGTTTTGCGTTGGTCGATGTGACTTTGCTTTGACAACCACCAGACTTATGTGCAAACTGTAGTTCTACTCTGTAACAAGAATAATCCGGTCTTATTCACGAAATTATTTCACTGTCAAATCAATAATATTCATGTTAACGAAAATCATTCAGTTAAAAATTTGTCATCAATTCACGGCATGAAATGCTGTATTTTGTTGAATTTGAGGTAAATTTTCGTATGGGACCACTTGCTGTTTGAGACACAAAGCTGCACGTCTACGTGTTCAATTATACGACAAACTGAAACATGGAAACGTAAGTGCACTAACGACGAGTGAACAGAAGACTTCTTCTCCAGTCAATCAAGAATAATTCTGTTAGTTCATAGGCAGTGATGTATATATATATATATATATATATATATGCATAATGGATCTGTATATGGTGTGCTTTATATGGAGAATGCACTTGATATCGTGCATGAAATTGTTGTAACACTTCACTCAATATGTAGGAGAAACCGTAAGAATTTAAAGTTTTAAAAGTCTCCTTTAAGTTATAATTAGTAGTAAGACTTTGATAAACTTTTATTAGACTCATCAACAGTTTGCTAATCATCCTTGCGATCTTATTAAAAGCCTATTCACCAAGCATAGGTATATATTAATCGATTTAATCCAAACTACGATAATTTAGTCTCTTATTTGTCTCGTTTAATCTTCTTGAAAGTTGTTGATGTATTTGGGTAAATTTCCCCAAGTGACAGTGGGAAGCAGAGGAGCCACCTGGAGCGATTATGGAAGATAACTATGTATATACAGAAAGGGACAGTGAGATTGACGAGCATTGAAAGCGCAGCGCCCTGGAGCTAATACACGACAAAAGGGATGTATAGATGAGATATATTCATCGCTGGGTCGTTGTCTTCAGCAGTAATGGAGCTGATTTTCTATATCATATAGGCATACATAGCCGGGATTCCACTGCGATCATTTTAATGTAAAAGAAGACTAATACGTGGTATTAGCAGCATTATAAAGTAGAAGTGGGAGCTTGTTATGTTGCACATGCTCACGTGATTATAAAGATTTCCGGGCACATAATGAAGTTTATGTATACATATCTATATCGTAACCGACGTCGGTGGTCGAGTTGGTTAAAAACCAACGTCTGACGCCATCGACGAGCGGGAGGTCGTGGGTTCTCGAATTCCAGTCACGTCGTAGGATTTTTTTGGCGATGCCTGGATAAAGTAAATATGCAATCTGGCGGGCATCACTCAAACTACATGACCGTTTGTATCTGCTCAGGTTTTCCGTAGTTTTCCTGAGCCTAATAAGTGCAAATGCGATACAGATGGTGGTGTAAGTCGGCTGCGGACGCAAAATTTAGGGTGGAAAACAATGTAAGGGAGAAAAAAAATGTAAGGTAGGAAGAAAAAGTAAAGTAGATGTAAAAATCCGAGAAGGATATACATAAAAGAAATATGAGTATATATTGTATACATATATGAATTAATGAGTGTGCTTGAAATAGTTTGGAAAACGTTGAGCAAAGTCAAGCAGTTTCTAGTATGAGTGACTTTGATGAAAAACATGAAAGCGAAATTGAACATTCATCTCGTGAAAATTCTACATTTCTGTTGCAAAACTTGTGAACAACTTTAAACAGCATGTTGACAGTTCTTATTACCAAAAGTAAATATAGATTCTGAATTTTCTTTGAACATTCATTTGTTTAGTTTATCGTAAAATACAACTGCTTATAAATGCACTCCTCTCTGTGTACTTTATGTTATTTGGAATTGAATGAGCTGCATGAATGCATATTGACAGTATAATGCTTTCACGTTTTACAGTACAGGAATTACAGAGAGAACTCTGATGATTCGGCTTAGGCCACTTGATATACGGATATTAGTGTCTCATGAAGACAAGTGTGTATTCGTGCGCGAGTAAATTCACTGCACTAACTTCAATGGAATAACCGCAATGTCATTGCCAATAAGATTTTGATCAAACTCACTTGGAGCGTTGTGATCAACAATTCAATTACAGTTTAGTGGGCACTGTAACAAGTGCCTGATGCGCAGATTATAAGTGGTAGTTGATGTTCTTGATTGGGGATACATAGTTAACTCTGAAGACTACTTAACCTAACTTTCAATCAGCTACGTGTTTTCGCGCTATTTCCCACTGTGCAAATATAATTACCTCTTGCATCTTGTTCAGTGCAAGCGATAAGAGCTACATCAAAAATGTATAGTGAGATGAACAATGAGAATAATTGCATACAAAGAGCACACAAATAGTCAGTGACAACTTTGAATTGAAGCAGTTTCTCTCTTTGTTGGTTGCTTCCCATTTTACTTTGCATCTCTTATTGGTTTGTCAATTTCATACATGTATGCTCTGACCCATTACGTTGCAATCACCTCTTTGACCCAGGCGTACTTCGACACTCTCATTTCTATCTTCAATATATAACTGCAATAGTATTCGTTTTTATGCGTTTCTGTATGGGTTAGTATATATATGTGTATAAAGAAATGTAACTTGGTTCCTCAGGGAATGTTCGCTATTGCTTTGTTCAGTAGGTAAGTGCTTCCAGTATTTTCCAATCTTCCGCAATTTTTTTTTCTTTGTTCACCCTTTCCTTAGAATTCTATTTCTTGTATTTCATTCCAATTCACCTGGTGTGTTTCACCGGTGGTTCTTTCTTCTTTGTAAATCTTTGTAAAGAGTTGTCCACGCCAGAGATATTTTACTGTAATTCATGATAATATAAATGCCGTTTTTCTTATATTAATGTGTACTCTACAATTCATTATTTTTAGTGGGGTACTATTGACTTTGAGTGAAAAGACGAATAATTACATTTGGCTTTGATACTTTTTCTTCCTTTTATGATTCACCAAATTCATTGTATCGTCAACATAAAATTAATGAATAAACCAACGTCCCACATCGACAAGTCCATTTTAAGATTTTGCTGGATATTATTCCGTGCACACATATTCTCCCCTGTTAAAAGAAAATACTGTTGTAATATAAATGACGTTGGTGGTTGTTTTGATGGTTCTACTTGAGGTGTAATTTTTCCTGATATGCCTGGTCTTAATTTTTTTGTTTTATTGTCACGATCGTTCCACTTACATTCCTAAGTAGATTGTCTTGATGAGGGAGTGAATAAATACCTTGAGGGGATGAAGGACCAACAGCAAGGCGGGTGGTTCTCTCTATAGCGGTAAGTTTGAAGTGGTTTGGAGATATATATTAAGAGTTGGAGGATGTCTCTTGTGCGTGGTAGGATGAAATTAATTCATTCAGGTATGTGCCTGCTGTCGCGCAGTCTCTCACTGTCTCCTCTTTTATGTACTCAACACTATCGTGTACCGTTGTTCTGTCTCGTCGCCAAGGACATACAACCAAGCTCCTACCAGGATGTGGTTTGTGCGTTGTATTAAATGTATATAACATTGTTAGCATTCATTTTTGGCATATTATAAAGACATATGTGCGTGAGTGTGTTGTCAGCCGATGTCTTCAGAGCCTTAAACTGTCATCATACCAATATAGATAGATTTGTATTGTCAATGTTTTACTGATGATGTTATAATTCTGCGAATATGGATAGATTACGCTGCTTTTAGCTGAACCTCAATTCAAATATATGCCTGACCAATACGGCTTTGAAGCCATAGCTATAACCATGTATTTTACGAATCGCATGTTGATCGGATTGATTTCGCGAATAATTGTGCAATTTAATCAATCGCTATAGATACATTTCATATGAATTACTATTTTCTGTCGATTTAAAATGAAAGCAAATGATTCGATACAATATTATTAGTGTGATAATATTTTGTAATGACATTAAAATTATAGTTCTGGTTTTTATATTGTTCTATTGTTTAAGAAATTTTCATATACAATTATATATTTTGACGCAATTGGTATCGTAAATGGCGACAGTAAATGATAGTAGTATGTTTTTAATAAGAATTTTTTTTAGTATTTTCAAAGCATAATGGTTATGGCGAAGTAATACTATTAAGAATACTAACACACACAAACAGATATGAACTATAGAAATTTTGAACAATTTATTCGCATAAAAAATGTACATTTGGCAGATGAATTCACCGAATATTATTAGAAAATAATCAATAGTAGAGTGAATATTATTGATGACATCTGATACCATCGCTAATGTAGTGGTTTACAGTACCAGCTTTAACTGCTTTACTTGAATAAGTAATTAAATAACTAATTCATGAAAATCAATAATGTACTTTGAAATATTTAGTTTGTGTTGTAGCACATTTCAGAAGTGTAGATTTTCGAAAAATGTTTATAGATTTGAACTTGATACAGAGGTTTTATTCAATAACTCAATATTCTGATTATTCTCAAGAATATCTATCTGAATTTGCTTATAAACATTTAGCAAACATCATAGATTAAGAAAATACAAAAAAGCATTAAATTTTTTTGAACCCCTCCTGAGCAACTTTATTCGATTCGCATAGAATTGCTCAAATTATATTTCACTTAATATTCAATAAAGTATTCAAAAGTGATATTTAATGGACATTGAGTCATTGATTTATATTATAGAATGTTATTATATATTCACTCCGCATTGAATAACATGTCTCATATATAAATATATAATATTGTGCGGTATATCCTTCTTACACTTGAGTATCTAAAAATAAAATTTTTACCGTTATATACATCGTTTAATGCCAGACACACGTCTCAGATTCCTTTGATACTTTCTTAAAATCCACTGTGTATAAATTGAATATGTCTGCAAGATGAATGACCGAGAGAGGACGAATGTCTATTAGTAAATTCGCACAGTTAATGAAATATTCATAATTCACATTAGCACGCACTCAGTAGAGCGCCCAACCGGCGATTCAATGCTTTCGAACATTGTGATGCGCAGCATTGTGATTTCTTCTTCCTGAATTTTTTCACATTCACATTCACATTTAATCCAAATTTCTATATTAAATAGTAGAGGAACTGATCGAAATATGGGCCATGGGTGTAATATAGGCCCTCCAGCGAAAGCTAAAACTAGTACTGTCATCCGTGACTAAGATACTAAACTCTTGTCTAATATCGCGTCCGACCATTGCCTGAAACGCGAGTAGCTGAGATATTTTTATTTTACAAACAAATTCAAAAAGTGTATTTTTCCTTTTTTTCCAATATTATCACCGTTAGTAGTTACTCATGTAATATTACGATTTCAACAATATATCTCTTAATAAACTCTATTGTAAGAGTAAGTCTTGGGTTCAGAGATTACATGGCTCACGGTATTTGTTATTATTTTACACTTCCAACAATATTATTTGTATTTTAAACTAAAGCATGTGATTTTGGAAAAATGGGCCTAGGCCCATATTAGGACCACAGCGTATATTTTGGGATTTTCTCAGGGTCAAGAAATTACAAGAATTTAAACAAAAGATGGAATGAGGGAGATATGAAACTTGTCGTCGATAATGAGAAAAAGAAAAATATTCCTTTTTTTTCATCATGATAGTTTTGTTTTGTCGTGGGGAGACCCCATATTTCACACCATCTATGCCAAATGTGTGAATATGCATGTTTTGACATTTTCTGAATTAAAAATTTGTATGGTAATGATTACCTATCAAATCTTATGGTGGTGCATACCTAGATGGTCCCCCAGAGTGTGAAAAAAAAAAGTTGCAAAAAGTGAAAATATGGAGTCTGTATATCCATAAAACAAAAGGGACCGGTTCCTCTACAATTATAATTATGAAGAATAAAGTGTACAAAATTGTTTTTATTGCAACTATTACAACTACAGTACATATCCGTATATACGCGCGGGCTGAAAATATTACTGTAAATGTCAATTGACGAAGAAAAATAGAAAACACTAAGGGATCTATAATGTTTCACCCTGTTCCACCTACCGCTGTATAAATAAATGAGTTTATATTGCAACGATCGATTCTAGGAATATCCCTCGATGTTTCCTCCATAATTAAATTTCACAAATGCGATTGGCGAGAGTGGCATGATGATTATACACAAATAAAGAAATAAAAGGCGAATCTCACTTATTTATTTTCTCTCCAGTACTACTACTTATTACGCCATGTTGATTAAAATTTTTATAAAAGAACTTATCTAAAATGGAAGAAATACTTTTTTTTTTCAATTTTTCTGTTTTTCTTTTTCGTTTTTTTTTCTTCTCTAATTTTATTGTTCATGGTAAATCTGGAAAATTGCATAAGTTTTTCTTTTCCCAATTCATTATAAAACCGTTCTCAACGCTGTAGAAATATCCACCATCGCATGTACTCATCCATAAAGACTGGTGTCCTCTCTTTCTTTCCGTAAGAGAATCCAATTAGTACAGCGATAATTGAAACTCAGCGGCATAAATGCGTGGTGTGGCTGTGTAACTAGAAGCCGTGTTATGGTTATTGTAAATTACCTCTTTTATTTTTTTACATTTAAGTTCACGGCAAAGAAAAAAAACGCTCGGGCTATTTGTTAACCGTTATGTTTGGGTATTCTTTACAATTGTTAGATTATTATATTGTATTAACAGTTCATTTATATGATATTATTTATAGGAGTATATTTAATTGAATATATATAACCGCCGAATTCACCGGAAAAGTATTTATATAAGTATATATATACGAGCGCATGTGATTGTTGTACATAGACATAAATACGAGAAGATGGTTACGTGTGCATGCCGGTGGATAATTCGCTTCCTCTTGAGAAGTACGCCTGCACTGAGATGAAGATGCCACAGCACGTGGTTAATATATATATATAGTATATAACTCCATGGTTACAGCACAAATTACTGCCTGTACTTGAAGAGCTCTCCTCGCATTTGAGTCTCGACTATTATATAGAGAGAATCTGAGGTGTCGCATGACTCCTTCGCTAACTGCACGATTTAACGTTACGGTTAAAAATAATGACGTAAATTTTACTTTATCATTTTTCATTCGATTCTTTTATATACTTATTGAAATACAGGATGGAGCGGGAAGTGAAAGCGCATGTATAGTTGAATTATTCAGTGGGAATAAATTGAAAATATATCGATGATAATATCGAGTCATTGGAAGTTATTATCGTAAATGGATCTATTGATTAGTTATTATTATCATTTCGCAATGCTTGGGTAAACAATCGCGAATATATTTGATGAATGAATGATGTATTTGATTGATGCGTGGAATAAATTGGAAGCCAGTTATACCTTGCATGTGCAGTTACTCAGTTAGTCAATTAATCAATGGAAATTCGAGGCAATAAACCAGTATTTGTGTCATACGTATTGAATTATTAGACATTTATTGCTCATGCTTTCTCACCTTTATTATCAAGTTCACTTTGTTTTAAATTAGCATTGTGTTTAAAATTAAACATACTAAAAAACCGTCAAAATTTTGATAAAACGATTTTTTATGGTGAAAAGTTGCGGTGCGCGTAATCTATGTTGAATTCATAGCTCCATGTTGAAAACTATAGGTGTTACAATCGCAATTATCTTTATTGCTGTCGCTTTCCTTCATAGTTGATTGATTTTCATTGTCGTTACCGCCATTCAATTAAGTTCAGTTTAATTCAAATTGTCGCACAACTTGAAATTACTCATTTTCAGAATGGATATACACGTGTATACACACTCCGTACAGTTACTAGTTATGTTTCTACTGAATAAGCCGCAATATTATACATCAATTAATCAAGGATCAATACCATAAGTTAGACTATGAAATAATTCTAGATCAAACTTGAATTATATTATGGGTTACTAATTCAAATTCCATAAGTAAAGCTTGATTTTTATAAAGGCCGATTACTGTTCACCAATTTTTCATTGTAACCAATTGATCAACATTTCATTTCGTAGAATCCAAGAGATAGTTGTACGTCATTACCGCTTGGTAACATTAAATTTATTCGTAATTGCTGCTTAACACATTAACGCTCAAACAACGAGATTTTATCCACGACGTTCAACGTTATGAATAGATGCATAAACCTCCTAGAAAAAAATTTTAATACAGTGTTTCTGATATCTTGAAGCCTTCTCTTTCCGATGATGCTTTGAAATTTGACCTACGATGTGATTTAGAATACCTATAATCGATTTTTTCTGAAAAAATGTGAAATTTGTTGAAAATTGTAACTATTTTAAATCGCATCGCAAGTCAAATTTGACAGTGACATCTGAAAGAGGCAGTTTTAAAATATCAGAAATTTTTTTTAGAAGATTCATGCATTCATTTATAGTGTTGAAAGTCGTGGATGAAATCTCGTCGTTTGGTCGTAAATGAATTGATTGATACGCGAAATTCTACATTTCGAACATGACAAATACATAACAGTATGGTACAACACCTTCATCAGTAAGCAACGCTCTATATATAATAAAGCGACCAATATATTTGATATACGTAAGGTTGCTCCGCACAACAATCACAGTCCATTTTTGGCCAATAATGAAACAATAGTACCATCACGTAGCTTGTACTAAACATAATTCAACTATTGTTTAATACGCCAAAGACAGTTCATAGTGCTCGAAAAAACAGCATTCAAAGATACGACGTGCCGACTAATCAAGACGTCGAAGTTGGAATGTAAATACTGACAAATAAGAACAATTTAACTCTGATCATTATTCGAGTCGACTCTACAAATATATATCATTCATTAATTTCGTGTCGATATAAAAATTGCTGCTGGGAAATTTTTGATATTTATTTGTCATGAAATAAAATGAGTCTTAAATATGCACTTCATAAACAGAAAAAAAAATATAGAACACGGTCATTTCATGAATATATTATAGATATACTTTGGTATACTTTGGATAGCTATTTGTTCGAATAATAAAATTTTATCTTACTCATTGTTTCAATTTGATACTTTCTCATGTAAAGCAGTCAGAATGAGAATATGAAATAGATAGAATAGAGAATACAGTAGAACGTAGAGATATATTGCGAATATATTTTAGTAGCTTTTGTCTGTTCGCGTCACTGCAATGATGAAATCCCTTATCCGCTTTGCTATTAACTCACTTGTATTTCGCCTCTCCAGCTTTTCCATTCGCGCTATATGTTCCTATTTCTCTTCTCTACAACTCGGCTGTTTCGAGTTTTGCCGGTCCAACTGGCTTCCCCCCATACTAACCAATCTTGCCCGGTACATATATTCACGTGTAATATTCGTAATGAAAGTCCCAGCGCGCAAAATACAACAGACTAAACTTTTGCATTTTTTATTTTGTATTATTTACGTATATAGGGGAGAACTGCAGCAAAACTTTGGTTGCACGATTATTACAATTGTACTATTGTCGTCACCACTGCAGTGGTGCAATATATACTACATTATTATATATGTAATAGTTTATTTTTTATTTTTTGAACGTTAATGTACGCGTGAAAGTTGTTGTAATGTCTGCATGAGCGATTAATGTATTAATTTTCAGTTTTATCCTCTTATATTTTCAATTTCACTGAGGCAATATTGAATTTGAACAAAACACAAATTAAAATAATAAAAAAACGTATAGATACATGTTTGAATAGTCGTTTGTTTCTCTATAACTTTGTTGTGTACAAAAAAATTTCGGCATTTGGTTTATTATTGCGGTTATACATATTTCTATATGTATGTTTCCATCCGTCATAAAGAAGAAATGAAAAATAGTGGATAAACTCCACAAAGGGAATTGAGAAAAGAAAAAAAATAAATAAATAAATACATAAAAAAGGTTATAGAGAAGATTTATGTTTTGTAAAAATCCCTGTGGCTATTTTCACAAAACAGCAAAACAAAATAAAACAAAAATGAATGAGACATGGAAAAAAAAATTCTCATAATGGAATTTTGTCGTTTTCCCCATTGTGTTCTTCATTTCATAAGCCGATGAGAACTGCGTTCACAATATCGGAGGCTGCACTGCGAATACATTCCCGTTTTTTTTTCTTTTGTTTGTATGCTACACCAAAATAGTCTTATTATTGTAGATAAAATTTTTATTTTTATTTTTCTCTGTTTAATTGTTGTAGATGACCTTTTATCAGTTGTGTATCCATTACTGATGAATTTACGAATGAAATGGATGGCATTAATCCAAGAAGAGCATTGTTGAAATCGCTCGATAAACGTGAAAAAGCATTCATCACATTTATCAATACGACAGCATATACTGTCGAGATACTGTGGATTAATTACGGGGGTCAAGCAGTACGTTACACATCCCTAAATCCTTACGATCGATGGTCTATCAATACATTTGTCACGCATCCATGGATATTCATTGAAAGAGAAACAAGAGACAGGTGAGTTACAACATCCATGCCATAAAATGGAATGAAGACAAAAATTTGTTTTATTATGTGATTCATTAAATTGATTTTACCTAATTACATTTGAAATGTAATGGACATGTTATTTATGCCACTTTGATTATTGTTAATTCAATTGTTAAACATAAAGTTTTCGTCTCAATGAAGGTAATTTTAAATTTGAATTTCTAATCATGTATATATGAATGTACTGGAAATATAATATTCATTGATTTAAAAATTATTTGGCGGCCATCGATTCGTTATGTGATGAAATGTGAAAGGTATCAATGGCATTTGTTATCATAAAATTTATCAATTTGTCGTCCAAAAATTTATAGATTGGTGCAAACGACAATATAAATCGTATATTTGCAAAATTCACTCTGACAAAAATGAGAAAATCGCGATAAATACGGTATATGACTCAGAATTTGTGGATACATATTCGTGGCATATTGATCAGGCTTTGACGCCATTTTGAATAGTAAAATGATTTGTTTATAATATAAACTGTACATTATATAAACTTATGTATAAATATCTAAATTAAAATCGTGTCAGAGTTTCTTTTAAATATTCAGCCAAGGATCCAATTACAAATTGCTATTATAAGAACAGCAATATGAGAAGTTGGAAAATTTTCAATAGTTGATTTCTCGACTGATTAACAATATAATTCTAGTTGTAAGTTACCTATATTATTATTCCAAAGAGCATTTGTTAATTCACAATTAGCATAATTGAATTGATAATAAGTTTTTGAATATCTTACCTTTAAATAATATTGTTATACATAGCAAACCTGTGGATGACGGAAGTTTTCATCGAAATATTGTTGGGGTGTAGCAATTTATAAGTAAACTGAATGTAAAATTTGATAGTCAGTTTATGAATTAAATTGACGATAATCGTTAAGACATGAATAACAACTTATTCTTCAATCTGTAACAATTAAGTAATAAATTGCATCTATTTTTCTTCCTCTCAATTTTATATAATGCAATGAATTTCATTTTTAAAGGAAAGTTAAAATAAAGTTGGCAGTCACATTATTTCATTCTCCATCAAAATTCGTCAATCAAAATGTTGAACAGTGAATCAAGTTTTTTTTTCTTCTTTTTGTGGAGCCACCATCTGTAACATGCATTTATATATTTATATATGCCTGGCAATAAACTGATGCACTTATATATTTTATTACTTCTCTCATGTTGTTCGCAGATTTATGGTGGAAGGCAAAGACGTTTATATGCCGCCTTCTGCTAGTTCAACGCAAAATATGCTGATAGATTTGAGATACCAACGGATCAATGTCTATATTACTTTACCTATGTATACTCTACGTGCCATTGCTATGAGAGTGATAAAACAGCATCTACATCACGACAATCACGCTTTCACTCTTGATATACCTACGAGTCTTCAATACGAGTTGGCAATGCTGTTACCTAGAAAAGGTGACCCACAGACTCCCTAACATCAAGCAACATTTATCACGGTCTCTCGACGCTTTAAATGTGAAAGTCAAGCGGAGTATTATATATATGGGGTCGTACCACACACCGCAAATAATTCATTGACAATACGCCATTTCTAACGAAGATGACAAAAAAGAAGGAGAAGAAGAAGAAAAGAGGACGAGTTAATTGAGGATTTTGATCTCAAGGTAAAAATCCATTTATGAAATTTAAAAAAAGAACAAACTGAATTATAACTTCTCATCCATTTCTCACTACACTTGAAAATAAACGCTTATAAAATTGTTTTATATTTGATTTCTTCAATGTCTCTACAACAGATACATTTTTTTTTAACATTGCGAAAATACTCACTGTACTTTTTAAAATCCAATCCAATTTATAAAACACCATCAAATATGTTTCCAGGTACGTGGATTCCGTTCTTTTTTTTTAGACCTATCGGCGAAAAAAGAAAAAATAAGCAATTTAACAACAAGAGAAAAGAATAAAAAAAGAAATGAAAGAAAAAAATAAGATGAAATACGTACAAAAGACGAGAAAGAAGAAAGCGAAGAGAGACAACAAGTAAGTTCTACGTCACTTTTGGAAACTAGTCACGGTGGCTCGATCGTTCGCCCGGAGAGTTCTCGAGAACCAGCGTGAGAAAGAGAAAAGGATATAGAGAGCAGACGAGAATCGAGAATCGAATAAAATTCGCCAATGCCATTCTCATCCTCCAATTCACCATTCTTGTCGTTGTCCTCATTGCGCGCCATAGTCCTTCTTCGTGACATTGGCATAGCCCCTCTATACGTATATACGGATGGTGGAGGTTGCTGTCCAGTCACGGACGATCAGCCTCGCGACACGAATGAAAAGTTTTCACATTGACTGTCGTATATCTATATTGAAAAGTGCGCGCGTGTAAGACTTACCTAAAGTCTCAGGATATTTCATTCCGGACACGGGTGTGTGATGTTCACGGTTAAAGCACGCCTGTCTTTCACGCAGAAACATATACAAACGTTTTCTTCTTCTTTTTTATTACATATATTTTATTTCATTTCATTTCTTTTTTTATTCTCTCTTTTTTTGTTTTTTGTGTGCACTTTTGAGATTAAGATATCGTGATTTCATATTACGCTGACAGGTTTTATTGCACGACACGATTGTGTAGATGAATGTTGTCTATTATTGAGCTGACTTGAAACGATAGCATGCACCCAGATGGGTCCAAAATATGAATACAAATATATTGAAGAATTGTTTTTTTTGGTTTATACTTCCATTGAATCAATTAAAATTTTTTAATATTTTTAATGTTCATTTTTCATTCAATTGAATCATTTTTAAATAATGAATATTTTGTAACAGAATATCTACATGATGATTACCTTAACTTATTCAATTTTGTCTCGAATCGATCTGAATTTGGTGATTTATATGAGGTGTATTTATATAATTGTATTGAACCATTAATAGTTTTGGAGGTGTAGAGAACTAACATAACCCAATCATTTTTCTAAATTGTAAAGAGCTGCGGTATTGATGTTGTGGGTAAGAACTTGGCTTGGGTTTAAGAATTAATAAAAATAGTGGAGATATGTTTGATGCGTTCTCGGGTGCAAAGGTTTACAGTGACAACTTTAGTTTCAATTTTTTTGTTACATAAAAATGTCAAAAATTTCATTAAAAGTACACTAAATTTTTTTATATCTGCAAAACTCCCAGGCTGGAAATTCGAGAAATAAAATGCTCGGAATACCACTGCCTTTTTTTTTACAGTATGGCTTCTAACCAATGCATATGCTCGGCCGCGTGTGCAAAATTTAAAATCGTAAATACACATCTACATGTTTCGGTAGTGGTTGGATGCAATGGATGTATTTGGATTTGTATAGAAGATGTTTTAAAAAATCTTAAACTACCAAGTATGAAGAATTCTTTGGATATTAAAATATCAAGTTTTTATAGTAACTGACTTGGTCAATATTTCGATTGCTGCAATAATGTTGAAGAAATAGGCGTAACATGTTAAGAATTTGTGCGAAAGGAGGATGTCTCTTCACTCCGGAATGAAGAACAACATTTTTTCTTCAAATTATTATCAACTTATTACTGAATTATTTTGAGGTAAACGCATACAAAGTCTCTACACAAATTTAAAGTTTTTATAAGGTACAACACTGAAAATTTGATACTTTCGTTATTTTAACGAATATCAAAATGAAATTGGGTGCAATCGGAATGTATGCATTTGAGAAATATCATACATTACGAAAGTGCAAAAAAAAAAGCAGTATTAAATTGTGGAACCACGTGGATGTTTCCTCCCAATGCCAAAACATTTTACTCAACATTTAGAATTCAGTTGAGTTATTCAACAATAACATCCGTGTTTATGAATTAAATTTTCTCAACTATATATATTATTCAAAATTATTTTCTGCTACAAAAATAATTAGTGAACCAACACTGGCGGTGATGATAATGCGCATACTCTAACAAAGTAACGTCGTTATTCTCCAAAATTCACGGTGCTTTTCGCATATATATTTTCAGGTAAAGTGGATAAATGTAGGTGGTAATTTTACTGTTAAAATGTGAGAATGAGAAATACACAACGCGTTGAATATTCCCGGGCATATTTGACGCTTTAAATGCAAACTCATTGCGTGTTATTCACATACTTGAGACTCTGAGAAATTGTGAATAACGCGGTTTTCACGTCTGCTCATGTGAATATCAACTCCTTGATACATCTATATTCCTTTAGAGTTGTATATGGTAGGTCGACTGATGTCGAAAGCAACCGCGAGAATAAGCAATAGAGAATATGGAACACATCAACACATACGTACACGTGGATACAAATTAATAATACAGTGAATTTTTTCAGGATTCCACACCACTACTCGAAATTTATTTTCAATTATATCAATTGTTTTAACAACGCATATGACATTTAATTCCTGCTCCTATACGTCAATTGAATGCATCATATCAACATTTATTCTCCTTTTTCTTAATTTTTTTATTTGAATCATACCTCTTTATTGCTCTATTAATTTTGCAATCGCTGCAGCTGTATTATATTTAGGACAAAAAAAAATTTTTTATGTAACATATATAATTCATTCTATTTACGGAATATTACAAAACTATTTTGCAGTAAAATATTGTTGAATTTAATTTTTAATTTCAACTTTTATTTTTATAATAGTATACAATTGAACATTATTATATTGGCATGCGCTTGTTGAAAGAAAGGGCAAATAAATTACGTCTCTAAAGAGTGGAGCATATAAGTATATACTTATCTCTATATATTTATGCATTTATGTAACGGATTTTAAATGCACGTCTCATGCTTGATTTTCACTTTTTTTTCTCCCCCTTTGTTTTCATCTGCCGCACTTGAGTCCACGTATACTATTGTCAATACATATATAACTATTGCACAATGTATGATATACCGATCGATGATGATCTTTGAAGTTTATACACAAGCCTCCTGCATATGTACATATTAAATTCTCTATATAAAGGTCAGAGACATATCCCTGTACTTCAATATACATTTTTATATTCTCTCAACGAGAAAATAAGAATAGAGTTTGTTCCTTTGTCATCGTTTGAGTTCAACCAACCAGGACGAATTGGAAGTAGTGAAATTATTATTGAAATCGTGGAAAAGATAGAAAAAATGTCAGAGAATGTGCGTAAAATATTTTTACTGAAACAAAGAAAAAAAAAAAGAATTGCGGAGAAGAAGTTGATGATGAAGAAAATCCAAGGATTGAGTATTCTTATTTTTCTTTTCGACAAGAATGAGTTGGTATATATGTATGTGTGTATATATATATATCTGTATGTACATGTAGTCAAGAAGCGTGAAGATTAAACGGCCCAGCGGCACGTCAAGTCGGCCCAACGAACGAGCAACTGTCTCGTTGCTGACTTCTAGTAGAGTTCAAACAGTAGGAGGAGAAAATCTAATTAGAGGATACGAGGTCCGTTGTCGATAGTGGTGGTGTTGGTATATATATATATATAGTGAGAGAGAAAGAGAGTATATAACACGAAAGGAGAATATTCCCATGGACTATCTCTGTCAATCGATAATTAGTAATTACCGTTAAAAGCGAAGGGTTAGACGAGAGTTGGATAGCCATGATCTATAATTGGAGGGATATTATTTCTTTCTTTATTCCTACCTCTTAGATAACTTTTAACCTCGTTAATATTCTCTTTATGTTCTATCTGTTAAACTTATTTTTTTGTTTTGTTTTTTAAATTCTATTTTTTATTGTAGTAATTTCCAATTCTCTTATAATAATTGAATAAGTTTTAAATCTTCTCATGGCATAATATAAAGTCTTATTTCGTTGCAAACGTGTATATATAAAATTTAATTATCATGCAATATATATATTAAAATGAATCGTGACATCAAAGAAATAGTACACGGTAGCAATGTACACTGTTGTTTGCATTGAACAATAATTGATATGACACGTGAAACAGCGAGATATAAAATATTTATTTTGTTATTGCTATTATTTTTCCTTTCTCTTTTACTTATGGCTTTAGTTCTTCGAGTTTCCATCACGTAGTGATACGTTCGATACTGGAATCGTTCGAAATATAAAAATGCGTATCAAAATATATTTTTATGTTTTTTCATGTTTACAGTATAATGAAGAAGGTGATAAACAGAAATATGGGTTTCGGCCGGATGTACTCCATTTAATAGTATAAAAAAGTCTACTTTTTATGTATAGAGTACATCTAAGAAACGCGTTATAAAGACCTTTTAATGCTATCTCGTAATACGAGTTGTAAGGGGATTGTTTATATACTTCTTTTGTAACCAACATTAAATAATAAATTTCTACTGCGACAAAAATGTAAAGTATACTTTGACAAAGCGTTATCATAAAAATACTCAATAACGTTGTTTCACCGAGGAATGTTTAGGATTAACAATTTTTTTATTTTTTTTTTGTATTTACATTGAATAAAATGTGGCAATGGTGCAAATTTTATATTTGAACATTGATGATCTCTTTTGAAGATTCTATTTATCAATAATTGCCGCAATTCTTTTTAATTGCAGGCAATGAAAGAGTCATTTCACTTCGGTCTTTATTGAATACTATTTTACGTAATACTAATTATGGAATTAGATAGTATTATTGGTTGCAAAAAAAATTGTGTCAATGCCTTCATGTTTAATTTATATGTTTAGTTCCCGCAAAAATTTACGTATCCCTTCATTACTACAATATTGTGATACAATATTTTTTAACACGCATCGTATATGTCTAATATATAGGCCGCGAAATCTTGAGACAGGCGACAACAAAAAATTTTTTAATTTTTTATATAGCCTTCAAATATTACGACAATAATTATTTACTATGTCACATTTCAATCCAACTTTTAGTATAATATAAAAAAAAACATCAATACATTTTTTAAACAAATAATACAAATTGCAAATGTGTTGAAACACGAAAAATCGTGTCTAGTTATGGCAAAATATTCCAACATCAGGATTTATTATTAGCAAAATAAACCATTGCGGAAAAACAAAGGAAGCAGAAGAGAAGTTTAATTCTAATTCTGAGGGGAATTGAATACTACCAAAGATATAGAATAGTGAGCTAACTAGAAGGCACACATCAAGTGAACGCAAGAGCAATAACATGGCAGACGTTTTGATCCCGCGGGCTATGAGAGCTGATCCGTAAAATCGGTGGAAGCACAACGCACACACATGCACACGCACACATATGTACACACGTACTCACACAAACGCATGTGATATACACATGTATACACAAAAAAAGCAACAGCCACAGGGTATGACACGATGTGGGAGATAGAGGCCAATGCTGGGATGTTTCTCCCCGCGCTCACTATGGCACAGCAAGCTCAATATCGTTTATTCGAAGCTTCCTAAACGCCGAGGCACGCTATCGGCCCATAGTGATACATTATTCATGCACGATAAAGTATTCCCTGGGTGCAACATACGTGAGGGCCTTTGCCACGCTCGTTTCGGCCGGGCGTGAGCATATATGCACGTATGTTACAGGCTTGTATTACTGTTGAGTACAAGACTGGTATAGTTATAAATGCATATATATATATATATGCGTTTATGACTGTATGTATATATGTAGATATGTATATATGGATGTATGTATATGTGGTATATGTGGTGAATTGCAATAGAGTAAATAACGAATTGTTGATAAGTTTGGAGATGGAAAATGTAAATTTTTATGTTTACTTGGATTATGTATTCCGATATCTCGTTTTTTGAATGAAATTGAGTATAATATTGCATGCGATATTGAGATTTATGATTCAAAATTTTATATTATGATCGTAATTGGGAAATATATTGGGGCGTTGATGAAATGTAAATGTAAACATGAAAAAATTTCACGCGCATAGAGTGAAAGTGCAATGATGTTCAATGTGTGTTTACTATGTTTGTAATGGTGATTTTTTTTTTGAAGATTATACGCTATATTTTTCATATAATATTTTTAATTAAGGTTCGAACATATGAACAAAGTAATATTTAATATGAAATTTTGTAATTTAGTATATAATATTAAATGAAAAATAGACTCGCTGTAAAATTGTATGATATATTAATGTTAATAGTGTAATTGTTTTTTAGTTCTTTATTTTTTTTTATTATTCCATTATTTTTGATATTGTGTTTTCATGTTTATTAGCTACGAAAAAGTGTTTTAATTTTTTTAATAAATAATAAAAGATCGAAACTATGGAAATAATTTGAATTTCAGAATGGAATATCACCATAATTATTACATTAATTCCCGTGATTTAACTCACAATCTATAGCAATTTTGCAATTTATACGAGATACGTATGTCTACATAGTTTCATTGAGTTTGCAATACCTATTGTAATATGGAAAAGCAGTAGCAGTATCACCTCGTCGTTTCGTTGCAAACTTTATTGGCAAAATTTCACAAGCACTAATTTAGCGCGACCATGGATATGCAATCATGTAGGTTGTACCAAACATAATTCATCTATTATTCACTACGGCGAAGGAAGTTGATAGCTCTCGAAAAAATAACGTTCAAAGAGATGATGCGCCGCTTAAACATATCAAGACCACAAAATTCAAATGTCAATACTGACAAAGTAAAAAAATTGGACTCTGACGGTTATTCAGAGTGATCTCTCATACGTTTCTTTATTTGCAGTTCGTGTACTGCAAGTGAATATTAGCAGAACTGATCGAATATGCGATGGCATAAGCATTATTTGATAAATATACAGATATATCTTGACTATACTTGTGTTGTGATATAAAATTTTATCCTATTATTTTCCTTCCTGTGGCCAAAATATATGCGACTTGATTTGATAAATGGCTGACGCGAAATATTCGAAAACTTGGTATGTTTCCAGTCCAAATATCAAGAATGAAAAATTCCGATGATTCATTGACATTCAACTTCTGATTTCATTGAATGTGTTTTATTATTAAATGTTTTTAGACGTCTGATTCGAATAATTCTTCAATAAGCGGATCGATGGAGTATTTTCAACTTTTCTATAATATGTATAAAGGTGTAAATATTTTAATATGATGTCATTATTCGCATTGCGGTCCTATCCGTTTTGTGAATAATTTGGATAATACCCCGATAACAATATCTGTAAGTAGATACGATTCTATATTAAATATAAATATTTATAAATTTTTTTATTTAATACCAATTGGATTTTCGATGGAGCTTTAAGTGAATTGATATTTTGAATTTATTACAAGTTATTTTAAATTGTGATATTAAAAATGGGACATAATTTGTCACGAAGAAAAATGATTTAATATTATAAAAATTCAAATCAATATTATTAATGTCCCCTTGATTGAATACAGTGTAACAAAATGTATCGTGGAAATTAGTCTCTTGGCAAATATTTCTGGATATTAAAACGAAATGAATAATAAAACAAATCACGATTCTCGTAAAACAGATATATATATATACATAGATGTCTTCTGTAAAGCTGTGAAAAAGCCTCTCTACAAAAGCATTTTTGCATAAAGCGTGCAATATTTTTGTGAATCTGGTGGCGCATATTTCTCACCAACGTCGAGGAAAATACGTGCGGATACAAAGTGTGGAGAAAATACAAAGCGTTGAAAATTCGCTAAAGAAAGGGAGGCACTGAAAAGAGAAAGAGTATTGGTGGGGGGTGCCGGTGATGGAGGGATAACACGTTCGATTTTCATTGCAGCCGGTTGTCGTAATCGTGCTCTACTCGTCGTCGTCGTCGTCTGCTTTTTGCCAATTCGTGCGTGCTCACTGCTCGTCTCGCTTTTCGTTTATACTAGCACGCCTATGGTTTATGTATTGCTGTATTTCGATTTGGTTTTGGAGAAAGGGTATTTGATTCAAAAGACATAGCTCTATTAGGATCTCGTGGATTTTTCTATATCCACGCTCGCGTAGATGATGGAACTTTGTTGAGTTTATATTTATTTTACGCAAGACATATCTCTACTTGTACTTTTTCTCTGCTTCTAACATGAAATATCTTTATTTTCACTTTTCATCAGCAAATAATAATATAGTAGATTGGAATTGTCGGAAATTGGAAAGTGTGTATTGAACTGAAAATTTAACGTTTTTATCATCGTGAATTTACAATGAAATGATGAAATAAAGTATTGATATTTGTTGAATCTTCACACTGAATAACATAAAAACATTTTTATTTTATGCTAGCTTTAGAATTGTAAGGAATGAATTTTATGCCGTTGTACCTCTACTTTGTTTTGTATTCGACATAAATTGGCTGAGAAGAAAAATTTGGAAATCAGAGTTGATTAAGTACAATTAGTAATTTGACCAGTACAGATTTCGAGCAAAAGTATTGTGATCTAGTTTGTCAATGCAGTTGAAAAATAGTCTCATCTGTTTGTGGACAAAAATAGAATATAAATTAAGACATGAAGGGACAGGTAATTTTTGGTGTATTCAGTATGATAACAGAAATAAATTAATGAATAATGAAGAAAAAATTTTGTTTCAAACAATAATGCGAAATGTATGTTGATAATGAATTATTTCATAAACTTTTATCATTTCAAATCGATAGATCTTGATTCCGTATTCGACTTTCTAAAGTTATTTCCCATGAAAATAATTTCTTTATATTATATTTATGCAATATCATATTTATTTCATTTATTGAATTCATTGGGATGTCTCAGAATATAGACAGTCCATGAGTATTGTCTTTAGAAAAATAATGTCGATTATAGATAAAATTGCTTGAAGCTCACAACAAATGCTTTACCTTGATAATTCATATCAAGAATAATTATTCATACAGCAGGTTTCATAAAATAATTGTTTATTGTAAACAGTTTTAAACTTTCGCTACCTTTAAATTAAATTATCACATTTTAATAAGTGGGTTTTGGTGTAATACAAAAAATGGACAATATTTCATTAGGTTTAGTGCCGCATTTATCCAAAGATTTATTGAAATATAGGAATTAAAAGCTAAGAATGTGATTTTGCGATTAAAATGAAATATATTCTCTTAATACATATCATTCGATTTTGGTTTTATTCAAAAGGAAATCTTCCATTTTAAGAGCTGTAATTTCGTAATTTAATCAAATTTGTAATGGTACCTTTGAGATTAAAAGATGAATATGAATCTATCCTTCTTCGAAGCAGTGTAGTGAGGCGGTAGTATATTTCACGAAGGTGTACTTGACAAGAGCCGCTACTATGACTTAGTATATATATAGTATACGTCATCAATCAAATTTTTTTAGTGATGGCATATCGCTGTATGAAGCATCCTGTTACAGTGGGCCTATCTAATATTATTTCGTACCAACGTACACATAAAATTCGAAGTGAATGCGTGGTTTAATACAAAAATAGGTATACGTCTTATAATATAATAATCATGACCACGGAATTGCGTAAATATCATCTTGATTCATCCAAGGAAATAGTTATTATTTCAAAACCATCAACCGCAACATTGTATCTTCACCACATTTCGTTACCTGCTGACATTCATCCTTTCACTGTACAACGAGAAAATAGTCTCCAGCATAGCAATCATAGTAGCTCAAGATGTCTGGATTATTCCGTTTTTTATTTCATTTTTTTTTTCCAATTACTGTTATAATCTTAAATAATCATATGGTCAAACAGTTTATCAGTTTTCGTTATGAAATGATCGAAAGATAATATTGATATTGGTTATGATTTCACGTTTATTAGTGTAAATACAAATCAATTTTTCCATCAATGCATATTGTAAAGTGTTCATTTCTCTCTGCCTACGTCCAATATGAATCGCATGGTCTCAACAATGGCTGCGTAAATACTGCAATACTGCTGCTTGCCAAATATGATTCACATCATACATTTAATATTCCATTTATTTATTCATACGTGCGTTTATGTCATCATGACAAAACTATTATTTAATATGGCAAGCTAATATTTATATTAGCTAGAGTAAAATTTTATTCTGCATCTAATATAACATGTAGCATTTGGCAAACGTCTCGTATATTTTAGAAGTTGGCTTATCCTATGCACGCGCAAATTTCATGACCTGCATGATGGCATACACACACGTTGTGCTTACAAAACAAAATGTTGGCGCTTGGCGTCAGTGACACTGGTAAATAAATCTCTACTGAGCAAAACTAACGAGGTTGGCGAAGAAGAGAGAGCATGAGCGGACGGATAAAGGGCACACAGCAGAGGCATCAGGTCAACAGGCTCAGACACACTTCGTGTATGACTTTACACTCCATATATATGTACGTGACATGTCACGTTCATCTCAAAGCTCTGTGCCACGACGTGTCGTAAACTCTAAAAGCGACAACCGAGAAAAGAGATGAATAAATAAAAATATATGGCTGGAAAATGAACGTGGAGTGTATAAACAAACGCTTGCAAACTTTCACACTATAAGTTGGAAGATTTATTTCTTATTGTGACATATTAAATTCGAGTAAATTATTCTTGAATCACTTTACGTGTTAATTTAATTATATATATATACATACATTGTATGTATGTATGTATGCATGTATAATATGTATGCGCACATATATTTGTGTCAGGAAGATGGATTTCCATACATATATGCATGTGTGTAAATGATCGCTTTCTTCTTCATACTTCCGGTTGTGAAACAGAACTTGTGCGCGCACACTTGGAAAGTTTAATACGACTGCACTCTTCGGAGGTGTCATGAGGGCCAAACATAAGATAGGAAATCTCGATGGGGTTCGTTGCGGCCAATACGATATAGATCTGACGCTACATATGGACACGAAACGTTTGTTTCAATTCTCTTACTTTCATTACATTTTATTTTTTTCCCATTTGCAGATATATTTTTGCAGAATATTTATCATGATTACACTGTATATGACGCGACATTACTTGACAATTCAATTTGTAGTTTGAAACCTGCGGATGTTAAATTGTGTCTTTTTATCTCGTTAATGTATGTGTGAAAGGAATAATTTTAAACGGATTATAGTCTTTTGTCTTACTATAAATAACGTCGTGAATTCAATATTTTATGTTGTATTACGGAAGTTAGTGATTTTGTCTTTGGTTCGATATTTCAATTATATTGATAGATTTGGCGGAATGATCTGATTTAAGGAAGCTATGTCGTAGAGATGATTTATCAAAAATCGTCAAAAGTGTGATGTTGGTTTTAACGCCTTAGATATAGGATTTCATCGATTTTCGGAGCTACATTTACAGAAAGCGTAATAAAAAAAGGGATACATATAATGACAAATTTTGTTTTATGCATCATTTACTGAGTTTGGTGACTGTATAATGAAAAAAAAAAAAATTTACGGAAATATTAAACAATCGCGGAATTATTGGGCAGTAAATAAATGTTTGTGTTGTGTCGCCCGCGTGCATAGTGCAAGTTCTTGACATGGATCCCCGTGTCAGAAAAAAAAATGGGCATATTCATAATTGCATAGTAGACGTATTTTCCAGATGAACAAACGATAGTTTAAAAAAACATTGAAATTCAAGAATTTTTAATTCGTTGAGTTTATTCTCTACCAGTATTTTTTTTATTTTTTATATTGTAGTGTCATTAAATTTTTTTTTCGCGATTCACCTGAAAGCCATTGATACATGCAAAATGTTAGGAAAATTTTGAAATGATTCGAACCTTAGTTCATGAGTTAGAACATACATCATATGACAAAAAAAAAGCGCAGAGTATAATAAATAAATATTTGGACATTACAAATATTAAAAAATTATTAACTATTCAGGCTAATGTAACAGAAAAAATCTGAAATATTTCGCATATATAAGGCCTTATTAGACATACGATTGTTCTGCATGTACCAAAAATAGAATAACCGTTGGCACACTCAGATATCTACCATGACAATCAGGACTTCATCAAGTGTTTTTTAATAGTAATAATAGTAATAACAATAATAATAATGATAATAATAATAATAATAATAATAATAATAATAATAATAATAATCTTGGGATAATACTCAATTATACAGTATTCAAATAATATTAGGTTGTCAAATATCTCCCTTCCGCTTTTTTGCTCTTTTAAAGCATTGAATAAAGAGCAAAAAAGCGGAAGGGAGATATTTGACAAGCTAATATTATTACTACCTAACATAATTTACTAATATAATTACTACCGAACATCGTTTCTTTCACTTCTTTTTGTTTATTTATAATTAATAATAAATTCTTCTTATTTTTTGTTATTTATTTTTTATTTATTTCTTCTTGCAACTGCAACTGAATTACGCTATGATGTATTGAATTGACACTTTGATCTCAGAAAACCACGTACAATTTTACCCGATACAGTTACTTGTAGAAGCTCGAAATCCCAAGGAGCGCGAACACTGTTACATTGAAAACGTTTGAAAAATTATTATCGTGACTTGGGGGCTCAAACTCACAACCTTTCATTTGCCATTGAAAGTGGTATTAGGATTCTAGCTCCATGAATACTGGCGTTGGTTCATATTAAAATTACAATGAACGCGTAATTGATGAATTAACTGTAAGTAAAGGACATTTGATCTTTCTGGATTGTTCTGTTTGATGTATTAGTATATTATTGTGACCACGCAAGAGAATAGCTTCTATGTGTAATAATAAAATGTGGCAAATGTTACCTGTCTCGTCGCAAAATACATCAAACAATTAGAAATTTCATGGCTTTAACTTTTCGAAATATTTCTCGACGTTGCAATATAATTACACTTTAGATTGATACTATTTCTTCATTACTGGGATGAATATATGTACGAGGTACACGAACCATAGATTACATTAACACTAGATTTACCACACCAGTCAAAATGACTGGTTTTACGATTTTATTTTCAAATTCTTACTCAACATTAATTTTTTTCTTTTCGAAATGATGTCATATCATTTGTAGTGATAATTAATGCAATAATGTTCGGCGGTTAGGCGGTTAAATTAATTTTTTTGTTGAAAATCAAAAAGTTTTTTATACTTTTTGAAATAAGTACAGTCAAATTGTCGGTATACTTAGTGTTAACCAACTTTTAATATTATATTATTACGTTATGATATTAAATAATAATAATGAATAATATGTGCTACTGTTCAATGAACCGGGAATAAAATAAAAATGTTTGCACAGTAAATATTTTATTATTAAACTTACCACAATATGCCGTGATTTTAACGAATTGTCGCCCGAAAACAATACTCAAGTGTAGTTGTATTCAGGAACAAAACTACGTATGTGGGCAGTGGAGAAAAACAAAAGTATCGGAGAAAAATTCATCGGAAAATATATCCCTCTACCACTTTTTCTCTGTCCCTCTTAAATGAAAATACCCCGACTCGCGATATCGAATTTTTTTTCGTTCCCGTCTGCTTTTTATTTTTGTTCCTTCTCTCACAATTTGTCAAAACTTTCTTCATTTTTATTCCTTCACCCTGATATTTTCACCGTCACCATTTATACTTGCTTTCTCGCGCTGATTTCCCCGCCTTTCGCACTTGCATTTTCATTCGAGTCCCCAGTTCTTCCGTGCTGGTAGCAATCAAAGCTTGGACCGTTGCCAGTCAATCCTGTACATATACATATCGAGTATATATATATACCTAACACCCGTTGTGCTGCTTCAAAATGCATTTACTCTGCCCGCAGTTATTTTTCGTTCAACAGCGAGGTAAATTCATTCGGGTGAGATTGTGTTCGCTGGCGTGAAGAGAGAGTGATGAGCATGTCAATTGAAAGAATGAGCCGACGAACAAATACATATGCACAAATATATGCGTATGTACATATATATTTATACATAGATATAATATACAAACGTATTATTAACACCTGTGGCGCACACAAGCCACCAACTATTTTACTCTCATGAGACAAAGTGAAGTCGGGCATGTACGAACAGAAAAGCTAAAAAGAGAGATTGGGTATATATGGATGTATGGATGTGTAGGTATCTGCGTGTGTGTGTATGCGTCTGTGTTGAATGTATAGGTATAAGGTGTTCTTCGTGTCGAGGCAAAGGAGCCTTTCCGGGTTTCCGTGGTACGCCACGAGATTAAAGGGAAACCAACGAATCCGCAGCTGATTACTTCCCGCCGTTCTTCCGTTGCTACTGATACTGGCGATCTATATAGTCGTGCGATGCGCTTTTCAAAAAGGTCGCATGAAAAAAATTGTTGACTGCAAAATTCTTGAAAAAAAAAATATATATATATATATACAAAAAATGTATGGATATCTATAAAAAAAAAAAGTCAAGAGATTTGTGAGGCGTAGCAGTGTTTAATGACGTTATATCCGTCTTTGCATAAATATACAGATATACATATTTATTATATGGACTATTTTCTTCTCATTAGAGTGTTCTAGGTTTTGTATATGCAGAAAAATTTATACAAATTTTTATCAATGATATTTTATCATATCTTTCTATTGAAATAACATTTTACATTATTTAATTATGGTGAACTTGTTTCTTCTATAGCCATATTGAGTCAAGATTCAATTGTTGGTTAGAGATATGCTCATCCTGTCTCCTCTCTTTATCATGGCAGTGTAGTGTATGTATCATTCGGAAATCACATGATTGCCATTTTCGACCATATCTGAAGTTGGATGTTGGTACACTTGAATTTCATTCTTTCGAGTCATTCATATATGTAACATATATCAAATTATTTTTCAGCAGAGTATTTGTTTATTCAAGTGAATTTTTATGTATTAAAAACAATCGCTCTTGTGTTCTAGCAGCCATCAATCGATTTGGAATGAGACAATCTGTCAATTGCTCTGCAGCAAATCCGGAATTGTTTTTTTCTTTTTTTACTAACCTCTTACGTGACGTTGAGATATGTAGAATAAATAGACATGTGAAATATTACTAATATCAATCATTTTCTGCATAAAATTGATTCACTATGAATTCTTAGAGTCATTCTTAGTATCAATGTTACTAAATTACTTACGTAACTTAATCTCCATATTATTTTCAAAATTATTTACGAGAGCCATTGCTGACATTGATATTTTTTCACGATATTTAATATGTGAATTTTCAAGAGGAAAGTTGACGATGAATAAAATAGAGTATTTTATCATCTTTTATTTCTTTCCAATGCTTACTATACTTACTATAAATATATGACGATTCTCCAGACTTCAAATCCAGTCACTCCGGGAATTGCATGACTTATATTGGAAACACACACGCACTCTGCATTGAATGTTTTTTTTTTGATTTAAAAACTTTGAAAACGTAAAAATATATTAGAAGTAACATTTCAGACCATTGCAATGCTTCAAATCACCCCAAAATTAAAACTAAAAATGAAAATGGCGAACGATTAAATTGTATGGGTTAATTTTTCACACGAACTTTGAAGTTTCAAAGCATTCGAATAAATTGGAGGTTTTGAAATATCAATTTCCCTAAATCTCACCTTATTGGGGAGCAAATACTGGATATATTCGTTAAGTTTTAAGTTGGTTTATTAATAACTTCACAAAATAGTTCTATCGCGATATCTATACACAGTAGTTCGTACTCATTTATGAGGGCAACTATTAGCATATATACAAGTGCAATTCATTTTGCTTAACGTTAATACTGTATGGATACATTTCTATCGCGCACATATATATGTGAGAGAGCCTTATTCATTCGAATCGACCCACATACCAATATATATATATATATATATGTTCGCATTTTTTTAACTTGGAAAACATTCAGAATTGGAAGTTGAATTTTCTTCAGTCAAAATATTGCTCTCATATAATTTATCCATAAAAATACTTCATTAATTATAGTTTATGTGATTGACAGCTGCAATTGCTTACGTACATTGTTGCGACAATAACGTAACAAATATGATACAAAATCAACTATAAAATTCTCGATCTAATATTGTATATGCAAAAGAAACATAATCATAATAATAGAAAGATGAATTCGAAAATTAAATAAAAAAATTTTTATACTTTTATATGAATCTTAACGTTCATAATTAACATTCTATATACTCGTAAAGGCATACATTTACAACCGTAAAACTAATATGGGTGGAAGGTCACTTAGATGAATGGGACGTATATATATATATATGACGTGCTCCAGATGACAGAGAACGAACGGTAGTAGCGGTGAAGTATATACCATAATGCATATGGTAAACCACACACCGTGACCGATATACACACATATATATATATATGTAGGTGAGTTAATAACCACTGTCGTTATATGCATAAGTATGTACAGCATCACTTTCTGGTACTTCCAACGTTTCAAATGCGCACGCCACGAGACTCATTAGTCCCGTCTAGTTGGTATGACTGCAGAATGTGCACGTACTGTAAAAAGCATCAAGTTTCTCCGCATTTGATGCGCGTCAATGGTTTCATCTACCCATTAATTTTTACTTACTTCAGACCGTCCAATTATAGTGTACGCATAGTTTGTTGCTTTATGTTCACGTTATACAACACAATGTGCATAAAAATGTGATACGATCTACAAAGAACGACCTTAAATAATTTTATTTGCAAAAGCTCGAAGTTTTTTTCTGTTTTAGTTTTATGGTTCTAAAATTCTGGATTGGAATTTGTGGTCAAATGTATTCTATTTATTCAAGTGTATAAATGAGATTTATATGTAATGCAATCGGCAAAGAGAGACTTTGAAGTGTTGAGAATAGGATTACTCTAACGGACCCCTATTACAAATCGTATTAGATTTAAATTCGAAATTCTCAATTGGAATTTCGTATCATGTTTTTTATCTTTCAAGTATATAAATGAAACATGTGTGATGCAACCCGCAAAAAGAGATTTTGACGTGTTGATAATTGAATGACTTTGAGGTGTTTTTTTGCTAATTCCATCAGAAATTTTATTGAAAAAAAACATTTTTGATTAATATATCGTCACTTTAGTTTTGTAAATCGTATTAGTAAATCATTCAGAATATACATAGAGAGAAATTTTTTGTAAAAATCACGAATAGAATTAATTTTACGTATTGCAAATTCATCTTTACCTTTTCACTTTTCATCATGTAGTGATAAAAAAATATCGTGGGTTTACTGTCGAAAATTGACCAAGTCAAAAAATTTGATTTTCCATAAATTACGTTTAAAGTTTCGAGATTTATATAAAATCAGGTTTTCCTTGCATGCAAACACAATTTGTACACAAAATGTACAAAGTATATGTCTAGAATATGATGACAATGAAAGATGACCAAGTCGATTTGGTCATTTTTCCTTGTAGTAAAAAGTGCTTAAATTTAAATGGCCATTATCGGTTAAGGTTATTCCCACAGTTCTAAGGCGTATAATGATTTAGTGAATTTTTCTAGCAAAGCAGATTATTTTTACTAGTGATTTGAAAGTATTAACTTGAAACTTCCAAATTTCAACTTAGTCAATTTCAACAGTATGCTCACGATATTGGTTTTGTTCGATTTTTCGAAGGGCAAAATGATGTAAACATTTAGATTTTCTGTTTATGCTGCATTTGTTGCAAACATTATCAGTTATTTAGTAAACTACCCTCTTCTTGGTTGGTGATTCTACCACTCTGGTAGTGTATAATTATTTTTCATGTGCAATTTTTGTTCAGGACATATCGCTATTTCACAGATTTATTACGTTTACAATAATCCTCTGTCGCGTACGTCATAATGTCAGTATATTCCAACGCCACAAAAATCACTGCAAACTGAAATATATTCTTCATGTACAAATAATAATGAATTTTTGTTCATGCATATGAGTAACTTTTCAGTGAAATAGGATATGCTATCGGAGTGCGTGACATTCAATCGCTCCCTCGATAGCAATTTACTATGTGCTAATACTGGTTATCCAGCATGTCAATACCTGAAAATAGAATATAGTGTAATAAAGGTGTTTGGTAAATACATGAAACAATTAACCCGATAAAAATATCATTTTCCAATTCAAGTATTTCGAAAATATAAAAAATTATAAACACCATCCGCAATCCAATTATAAATGAATTCAATAATTTTTCCTCCATCACTACAATGTAAATATAAAAACAAATATTTATTTAACTAAAAATATTTGTTTGCAAATAAATTTATTATATTATCAATACTATCAGAGAGCGAAGTTATGGATGGCAGTGTCGATCCATTGTCCGTGTTATCTGGGGAATTCAACGATAATCGAATATACAAGCGAGGTTGCATCTGATTACAAATGCGGGGATGTATGCTTGTATACATATATATATATATATATATACACGTATATAATGTATATGAACACAAGAGCCACGGGAGCACGTGGATACACGGTGCATACTGGTCTCTTGTTTATCTATCTATTTACTTCATGACCCGAGGGCATTTTGAAGAACCCCTCCGTAGCATTGTCTGCAATACCACAACACTAACCTCATTCACGTACCGACAAGTCCAACTTGGAATCAATTGTTTACATGCATATAGTTTTACTCCTTCAATTCCACCTTTTACACTGACGATAAGTGGAATTGTATATTATACATACATGTATGTATACACCATCGCTCAAGAGTATTTGGACTGCATTACTTATAGTTAAAAGTAAATAAAAAAAAAATATAGAAATTTGAAAATATGACATGCTTATAAGAAAAAAAGTAAAAGTCCTCAATATTATTAAATCGCGGAATATTCTAAATACCAAGTGTATAGGAGCAGTCCAAAAAATAGTGGCTGTCCAAATACTTTCAGGCGGTAGTATATATTGAAAAAAAATAAATAAACAAAACAAAAAGCAAATGTTGAATAAATTGAATAATCAACATAATATATAATATAGAAACACACATTATAAATTCATGACAGGTGACAATCAATATCTGATATCGGTACAGAAAAGAAGATGGCCCCATTTCGATAGCGGTATCATGATAAATACTTCCATCAATATATATATATATATATATAAATATATATTAGCATATAGCCTAACTTATAGCACACGACATCGTGGAAAATGAATGTGCAGACGAACACAATTCTCGTGGGTATAGAACGACAATTACAGCGATGCAAACACGCTAAAAGTTTGCACTGCGTGGTAAAATAGGGAATGAGCTCAACGTTGGATTTTAATCTCAGAATAGAATGCTCTGAGCGCGCCAATATCGCGAACACACAGCCGGGGATGGCATTAGAACACGTCTATCGGTCGTGGCGGCCATGTTGATTTAGCACACAGACCAGCTGTTATTCGTTTAGGCCACCATTAAATCGTGCCAATCCATTGTGGGCCGTGTGGCGTATAACTGGCCGGGATCGTTCATCACGAAAGGGAAACGGATGTGCGTCAGTGAGAGAGTGCAATACACACGATGGCTACAACAGAAAGAGCATATATACGAAACATGAGATATAACAACAAATACAACAGACATAAAAGCGAATAAGGGGGCGCGCGTGTATTGCTGCAATGCCACAGTGCGGACCAATGGATTGTTCTAGAAAGCAAAAAGGTGATAGATAAAGGAGGCGTCTCGGTTATATATCTCTCTTTTCACCTCTCATACTTATATACACAAGACTCGTGTTATTAACCAAGAGCCTTTCATTTAGCTCTTAATCATTATTCTTTTTTTGCTCTTTTGTCTTTTGTCATTTCTTATTATTATCATCGCTCATTCTTGTTCGCTGTTTTCTTATAATTATTTCAATCATTCAAAAATATATTGTAGCTGGTTCTAGTATATGAAGGAGTATCTGGTTTTGAACATGTGACAAATATTTGTCATTGTTCTTCAAAGTATTATTATTTTTATTATTTTATTAATATACTTTTATTAGCTTCCTCTGTACCTAACTAAGTAACTATGTAATAAAATCTTGGAAGTGGAATTTAATCCACTTCCTACTTTCCGATTGAGCTGAAATTTTGTATACACGTTTAGTTTAGATGACAACGTATGATTAACTCGAATATTCTAAATTCCGTATGGCAAACGCCGCAAAATGGCGGACAAAATATTTTTATTGATAACGGAAAAATCTAAAGCAGTAATAAACATGTTGAAGTGATTTTAAGACTTAGAAGTTGAGATAAAATATTATAGTTTCAGAAAAAACTGAAAAATACGCTTTCCAAAATTGGCTTTGTCATAATGGACATAATAGAAGTTATGAGTTTATTAATTATATATTACCTATTAATAATAATTATTAAATATACAACTATTAATAAATAATCAACTATCTATTAGCATAGCTGACTGTCATCCGTCAAGTATGAACAAAAAAAATATATGTTTGCGTTTACTGTGCAATGAAGTTAAAATATTGGGCAAGGGTAGCATGCATATATCGTAAAAAATAAAAGTTTATTAAATTTAATTATTTTTTAGTTTTTAGCGTGTTATGTAGTTTTTTCTGAAACTATAATATTTTAGTTTTATTTTATGTTTTATTTTTTTTGATGGTGTATTTTGTTAACATCAGTTTATATGTATATAAACAATATGTGATACGATGGTACATTAAATACATTGCAATGTTGGTAGAATGTCTGATGCTCATGGCTTTTGAGAATGGCATGTTGCTACTCTACATACTTTACCCGCGACTTAAGCATGGAAAGAACAATGAGCAGTGTACGCACATGCCCGGGCGCTCTCTTCATTTCCGGAAAAGCATAGCGATTCATTCATGGAGACAGTACGCGCGGCCAGGCGTTAATCACGGAAGGCAAAAAGGAGATGGGTATATGGTTAGAGGTGCGCAAAGAGATAGAAAGAAAGACACAAGGTGGGGTTAAAAAAGTGTTTCGTGGTAATGATATAGTAAAAAACATGGGGCTGTGTAAAGCAACGAAGCTGCTACACAATACGCCAAGCTCTATTATTAAGCATCGTTTTAATTTCATTTTTATCTTCATTTTTACTTCTGTTTTTATTTATTTATTTGCTTTTTTTTTCGTTTTTCTTTTATTTTCCCCTCGCCAGTCTTGATGGTTATGGTTTTTTTTAGTTCTTGTTTATACTCGTCCACATTTTTTCCAAGTGCATTTACTCGTTCGTCTTTATGATGGTCGCGATTATTCATTCCTTTATTTTTCCTCTATTATTCTTATTATTATCATTTTTTTCCTTTTTTATTATTTTTTATTATGAAACTTGACTGTGCATGAGCGCTCTTGATGTCTTCTTTGCTTGGTAGCATAATGCCGCAATTAATGAGCAGCCGCGGAGGAGTTTTAGATTTTCTCTTTTAAAAAAATATTCATCATAGCGCGGTCACGACAGAAATCTTTCACCCGCCTCCTCCTTTTCATAAAATGCTGTGAAGAAACCTCAAATAGTATATTTCAAAATACATCCAATTATCCTTTCTATCTGTCATTTAAAAATGTACGTATATCTTTACAACAGTAATGAAATTTCTGTGTTATCAATTTTGAAAAATCAATACTTTTTTTTTGTCTCTTCGTTTATTCTATTTATCCAATCAAATATTGGATTTGAATTGGCAATAAAAAAAATTTCCTTTACCTACAGTTCAAAGCGAATATACAATCGTTGATGAATCAGCCAACCGCGAGAAAAAGGAAAAGTAAAAAAATTCAATTGAAAATAAAAATTCTTCATTGACTCTCTTCGCAATAGTTCATATTTGGAATATATATATATATATGTGTATAGCTTTATCTATGAAATTTTGAATATATTCATATCAGAAATTATTAATGAATGAAGGAAATGCGATAGGACACAGGGGAGGGTTGTATATGGAGTTAAACCCTCCGGCAACTTTGGTTTGGGGCGCCGGCTCGTACCCGGATCATAGAGTGTATGGTGCTAGCATGACGTCGCAGCTAATCCCGCGTCAGTTTCATCATCCCACAGGCTTTTTCATCCAACCTCATCCCGTGTCCCTGCGCTCATTTTTTTTGCTATTCATTGTTTATGAGCTCGAGCCGCTTTTATCTCAGTAGCACGCGCTAAACATGCCTCCCGCGGGCCACCGTCAAGTTTTAACTTGAAAGTGCACCGTAAAGGCGGCTCTATGATGGTATAGGGTGAGAGAAAGCTGAAAGTAGAAGAGGCGGAAGGAAGTATACGTATATATACAAATGGAGTGTGGGTGTGTGGAAGAAGCGCAAGAGAGTATATATGCTATGGTGGACTTATCGAGCTATATGAAAAAAAAAAAAGAAAAAGAAAGAAAAAACGATAAAACTTTCCGACCGGGCGAACTTTCGAACGTAGACCGTGACGTTTTCTTCTTCTTTTCCTTTTTTATTTCACTTATTATTGTTATCATTATTATTATTATTGTGTTTTTTTTTGTATGTAGCTTTTGCTCATGAGAGAGACGAGTGTGAGACGCGTATGAAAGGGTGACAATGTGTCTTTCTATGCGAAGAGGAATTTTTCTTTCTGAACTTGTGATGTCTCATT
>CAJUYH010000477.1:65724-99185 GCA_910591685.1 Galerucella tenella | reverse complement strand
ATTAAGTTATTGTTTCCTGGATTGTGAGAACTGTTTGTGCTCGCGGTATCGCTTTGGTCACCAAGAGCTTCGTTGTCGTGAATTCCATTTGGTATCGGACTCTATAATACACGTATAACAATAATAAGTTTACAATTCAGTTATATCTCGTTTAATAATTCAATTTATATCAAATCATAAAATATCACAAACATACTTGATTATCATTCCCATCATCTCCACTCCTTTCGACGTTCGTTTCGACATCTTCCGATTTTTTATTTTTATCTAGTGGTGTACTGGCTTCACTTCGAGCTTCATCAGTTGTTGATGATGATTTGGCAGTGAGTTCCATCGCCTCATATGGACCAACATCTGTATCAACAAGTTCACCTGATTCATGTTGATGATGTAGGAAACTCCGTGCAAGTGAGGCCCGTGAATAATTTTGGGGCGTTGCACCTGGTGGTATTATTGGCTGGCGACGACTGAGCCGCGGATCGCCCCAAATGCCACCCGCGGCATGGAAACCCCAAATCCCATATTCCATCTGTGAAGAGTGTCCATCTATTGTATTAATTTATATTCGAATATACAGTAGATGATAATAAAAATTTTTATAGTGACTGTCATTTATCATGCTTTAGTTTATGCGTATTTCGAAACTTGAATAGTTGTTCTATCATCGTGTCCTGATAATTCTATTTATAATAAACGATCAATTATAATATAAGATTTTTATATTCGTTGAAATTTTGAATGACCGATAAAATGAACAAATGTGTATTGAGTCGAATATTGACTCGATGTCCATCACGTCTTGCATTCTAATCAATGTCTCAATTAACTATTGAACAATCAACAAATATATCATGGCCGTCGATCACATTACCACTTCTCATGTCGAGTTCAAACAATGCAATGAATAATAGTAACATCATGAAGTGCAATTGTATGTTAGTAGATGTTGTCTCGAGTTTTCCCATATACTTCAACCTAACTCCTTGAATATATATTCGGGGGATAGAAGAGTACATATAAATTCTCCTCATTTTCTATATCTATATATCATCCCCTGTCCCTCTCTTGCTTTTTTCGTCGGCCTGTCATGTTGGAGCTGGTGTATCCCAGCCACTGTGCTCGACCCCTACTATTCCCGTAGTTCTCGTAAATCGATTTGTTATTGTTTTTGTGTGTGCGGTTACGAATCGGTGGCGGTGGACATGAATGGTGGGGAGTAATCCGAGGGGTTGCAAGCTCCTGGCGCTCTCGCCAGGGGTTGCTGATATTGTTGGGGAGAGGATAGTAAATTGGGAGGGGAACTACATCAAGGCGCCACGAGATGTGGTGCTCCAACAGTTGCGGGGGTTGGACGGGACACCGATTTGAGCAAGGGTGGGAAAGTAAGGCGAGAGAGATCCGTTAGCATGACAGGTGACAACCGATTGGACCACTGACGTCACGAATCACTTGCTCGAGCGCGTGCCACTCTTACATACTTAAACATACACGTATACATATATATATATACACGCATACATACATCCATGTATACACTCTTGCACACTCTTTTCTCACTCTCGTTTGGTTCATTCAACTGTTTGATTGAATCACTCGCGATTGACTATCATTTATCGCTTAAATAATAAAGAAGTTTTCCAGATTATAATTTGCGAAAAAATTAGACATGATGAAAATAAAGAGAAGATATTTACGTGGTAACCCTGGGCTGATACCCTCACGACGCCTCTCTATCTGGTTACCATTACACTCGGATGTATGAAATGCGCCAGCATACACCATCCCCCCACAATAGCCCTATTTATGATTGGGCAAAATTGCTTTCCATGCGCAGAATAAAATTGTCGAGCGGAAAAATCGTTTGAAATAATATTGACGTAATGTTGGAGTTCTATCTTCGACAAATCATTTTTAATGACATTACAGTCATTCATTTATTTTACTTTACTTTTCGTCTATCGGAGAAAATTTGACGTATACTGATATGCAAATTCCTGAATTTTTTTGGAAAAAAAAAAAAAACATTGGAAAATTGCGGAAAAATTAAATATGGCGATGACGACGAGCATGCGCCATTCCCGGGGGTTGTGTGGCGGATATACCATATCCTTCTATCACCTATTCACCCACCCACTTCCCACGCCAGGACCATCGAGAGGAAATACAAGTGAGATAAAAGTCGCTGAAACAATGGTATAAAACAGTTGGGACATTGCCTCTGCCAATATGGCGAGCATCGTTTAATAAATTTACGTCAAATTTATGTTATTATGTAATTATCAAATTTTTTTCCTCTCCAATAATAAATAAACATACAAATTTATATGCAAAAACAAAAAGCAAGCAGTTTGGTAAGAAAAAAATGATAATTTGTGTATTAATATTTACATATTATTTGTACTTAATGTGGCTGAACCTTTTTTCAGAATATCGATTTGTACATGTTCCAGATTGTTATGCATCCTAGAAATTAATTTTTTTATAACTTATGTATAATACATTTTCCTATACGAGATATCGTATATATATTGTTTTATCTACATACCCCTTCATTAGTTTTTCCGTGGTAGTAATCAATTGTTGAAACTTTTTCAAACAATCATTTGTTGAAATTACGTTTGCAGATTTGCTACCCATCATAGAACTTATTGAGTCTAATATTGAATTGCATTCATTAAGCAAATCGTGCATTATCATTAAATCTTCAACCGTTTCGGGAATAATCACATTTTTACATGCCAATTTATCAAATGACTTTAGGTTTGTATAAATCTTATCGAGAACTTCCGTCACTTTTAACTGACTTGAAGCTGAAAAATATTTCATTAAAGTGATAAATAGTAATTAATAATATTAGGGGTCGTATTTTAATGAAATCAATGAAATAGAAAAATAATTTTGACAAATAAATTTACCAAGGAATGTTTGAATCTCGTGAATTTGATTTTCCAAATATTTTTGCTCGTCATTTAGAGGTAAAAGTTCATTCATTCTCAAATGTATTTCATGTAGTTTCATGTCACACTCTTCACTCTTTTTTTCTAATGACGCCAATTGTGTTATAATTATTTTTTCTCGTTCGATTTCTTTCCTCTTCATTATATGCTCAGTCATTAATGTTTGCAAATACTTGTCATAAAGTAATGACATTTCATTGTTAGTTCCTTCAGCTTCATGCCTCCTTGTCATATCTAATTGCGATGGTGGAGGCATCATTGATCTCCTTGGTGATTGCATGCGTCTCACATTACCTTCAAACATATATTAACAAGTAACATCCATTACCGTCTATATTTCAGATGAAAAAAATACCTATTATGGACATGTCATTTATAGCTGTAGTACGTCTATTATTCCTTTCTCTTGGCACTCCAGATGCAGTGCCATGTTCTCCAACTGGCTTTTCGTTCCTGATGATTAAATAATTTCATGGTTATATCACAGACATAACAATATAACTTTTATTACCTTTGAATTCGTCTCATTATTGAGACTTATTTTTTTTAGCTGAACGTAATTTTTAACAGGACTATTTGCATTTAAACCACTCTAATGATTAACGCACAATAACGACAAACGGTTAGAAATGAGGTTAACCTAAACAGAATAAAATATATTTTTCAATAAAACAATGAGATTTCACACTGAGGACTATTACAACCAACAAGTGAAAACAAATTTAAAATACGTCTATGACATTTGTTTATAACCTATCAGCTTTTTTACCAACCACTGATCAGCCGTTATTTCTGTTGTGTATAAATGCAGTCTCGACGTTTCAAACACTGTATAAAAACATAAAAGTTTTATTAGACTATTTGACGTGGGTGCGTTACATTGACACTCATGTACTGTTTCATATATATTTTTGAGAACCCCTGCTTGAGGAACTGGCAGTAGTGTGTTATATCCTCAAAATAGCTACAGAATAGATACCAACAGGCGGTTGGCTTACCATACAATAAACGAACCGAAAATGGATAAGTGAGATTATATACCTATATTTTTTTCATATTGTCACCCCGCAAGAGCCGTAATACAACTGAAAATATGTGTTTTTGAGTTGTGTGGGTAAAAGGCCAGAGAATACCTCATATTGGAATCTGACCAGCTAAAGAATGACATTTGGTGGCAAAAAGTAAAAATAATCAAAACGTTCACTCATATTATGATTAGTGCTGTTATTAACGAATAATTAATTGTATATTAATTATGGATATGGAAGTTGGTGTTTTTTCTTCACGTCGTAAATCAAAGAATCGAGTGAATTGTGCTGTGAATGGTTGTAATAGTATATCACATAAAAATTTGAATATTTCGTTTCATTATTTGCCCAAGCCTGAAGATTGCGTTGTATATGTTGAAAATTATTTTGGTAAAAAAGAAAAAATTGATAAGTTTCAAGCTTGGATGCGTGCTTTACAATTAAAAACCTTTAATTCTCACATAAAATTGTGTTCATTGCATTTAAAAGAAGAAGATTATATATTACCAGATAAGAGAATAATGCTTAACCTAAAAAAATTGTCACTCAATGAACAAAATTTTAATTGTTAAGAAAATATATGTTAATAAATAAAAATGTTATATATGTATGAAAACCTTTGTTTACTATTGTTAAAATGATTTTTGTTACAGACGTTCCATTACTCAGAAGAGTGTTAAAAAAACATGCAGTTCCATCATGTAACCTGTCATCTCGTAAAGAGAGAGTATCGTATAAAAGTATACAGAACCGAAAAGAACGTTACTCTCGAAGAGCAATGGAAAACGAATCAAAACTGGAAACTACAATCGAAAATGAAATATATGAAAGTGAAAGTATTGTTTCAACAGATGAAGTTATAACATCAAATGTTATTAATGAGTTCCTTAGGACTGAATCGGATTTTTCGTGTGCTACAGGACTTCAGTCATATAATATTTTGAATAGAATCGTAGAAATAGTTGAATTAGTGTATGATCATGAATCATCAAGTAGTGTAATGACATTGACAGACAAAATTATTATGACGTTCGTGAAACTAAAGCAAAATTTGTCATATTCGTTTCTAGCCATAGTATTTAGTTGTTACAGTGTAAAACACTGTGAGCAAATATTTTACTCGACATTAGAAATGTTGAGCCAATGTTTGAAAATTGCAATTCCCTGGCCATCGAAAGAAGAAATTTCTAAAAATATTCCACAGTGTTTCGATGGTTTTGAAGATGTAAGGGTAGTTGTAGACTGTACTTAATTTTTTATTCAATCCCCAAACAAACGTTCCTGACAAGAATTAACATACTCCAATTATGAAAGCTCTACCACTTGTAAATTTATGATCAGGGGTAACACCAGTGGGATTAATATCATATATTAGCAAAGCTTATATGATGGCGGAACAAGTGATACAGTAATTTTTCAGCAAAGTGCATTGCTGAATTTATTAGAACCTGGGGATGCGGTAATGACTGGTAAAGGATTTCTAATTGATGAATTGTACGTAAGAAATCATTGGAAGTTGATTAGGCCGCCTTTTTTAAAGGATAAAAAACAGTTAACAAAAACTGAAGCTATTCTAAGTTCGAAAATAGCTAAGGCAAGAGTAGTTGTGCAAAAATTGAATCGAAGAATTGAAACTTTTTCTATCGTAAATGAAAAAATGGCTATACAACTAGTACCAAAATTGAATCAAATTGTTAAAGTTATTAGTGCGTCAGTAAATTTAAGCTCACCAATATTAAATGATGATGAATTTATGTGGAATGAATGGAAATAAACATAATGTTTTGATCCAATTCAGTTCGGTGTATGTCAAAGACAACTTTTATAAATTTGGTTGATTGTCGATTTTACTTATTAACAAATATTAATTTAATAAAAGTGCTAGCAATCATTTGTTATAAATTTATGTCTTCAGGAGTTTCTTTTATTTGGCATATATTATATAATAATTTATAATAGTAAACTGATTTTAAGACTTTTAACATTCCTCTCACAAATGGCTCATTAAATTTTACGATTAATATTATTATAGTTTTATCAAATGATGAATATAATACAAAAAAAAAAGAACTTTTAACATTTATAACTGGCAGTCCTATTTTTCTAGCCCGTATTTGACCCAGTCCACTCAATAATATCACTCATACGTATGAAATAAATATACGAATAAAAATGCATACATATATTTAACTACTTTAATTTTTTTTTTGTTTTTATTATATTGTTGTAATTAAATACTTTAATTAATACATGAGATTCTTATTTTACAAATGTATATTTGATTAGAATTCAATATTCTCAATATTTTCAGATAGATATTTTGAATTGTAAACTGCAATTTATACGTTCAATTAATTTGGCATACATATTTATAATTGTATACTTGATTACGTATGATATCATACTTTTCAATTATAATAAATGACTTTATTAAAAATTTAAAAAAATACCTTCCGAAATATATTATATTCACTGATAAATCTATAATTTTCAGAAGGAATTTATTTATCGGATGCCGACGCTAATGCATTCAGCAGTGGTTTTTAATCGACCATTTCACACCTAAATAATCAGCATATTTTTCGCACGACCTACGGCTGATTTACCGTAAATTTCTGCTTCGAGACTGCGCCTCAGAAAATCAGCAAGCTGCAGGTAAATTTTTTTTACATACGCGGTATGTAACCTATAGCAAACTTTCCGTAAGTTTTCCAGGTTTGGCTACCTGGGATGATTCAATTAATAAATACTTTCAATATATGAACAATATTTTTTCATATTCCAGAATTATTGTTATTGTATTAACTGCAGAATTATTGTTTCAACATTTTCCGTAAGTTAGTTAATTGACTAGTGATTTGATTAAATTCCACATTTCGTTATTTCACTGCGACACATATATCCATAAAGTGGCGCTGGATACGATACCAGGAGGCAAAAATGAATAATAACCTCTCAATTTATATATCCTGCAAGTTCAATAACTGACACGAATATCGGTATCATTGACTGATGCCATTACATATACAGATTTATATAACTATTAAGACGTTCTTCAATCATTTAGAAAATGGAAAAAAAGGTTTGAACATTTATTTTTACTATGTATATATCAAAACAATTTGAGCAGACGTTGCATGAAATTGAAATCAACTGCAAGATGATTATTGAGAATTCATACCATTTTATTTTTACAAACAACTGTGATCTATCATATTGCAGACTGTTTTGGAGTATCACTTTTAGGAAATCAATTGCCAAAGTCACTTGTCAACCAATGACATATATGAGCATTCAATAATTTAACTTAGAAATGATGAATAGAATCTCTCCAGATGGTAACACAATCCCATATTTAAATCAATGACTCTCCATATATCCATATTGCATTCATAAAAAATAATTCAAAGGAGTAATTCCTTGAAAATGATACGATCAGTTGTATGAATTACAGATAATTGTATTTTATTTCATGCAACAACCTTGAATTCACTCTCATGCGGTATTATATTGCCATTTTTATTGCATAATTTTGAATGGAATTTTTTTTGTTCAGAATCAGAGAAAAAGAGAGATTCCCTCATTATTGAGGAGAATTCTAGCAGTTGATGCATATTTAACTGATAAATTTGTGAAAACTATCGAAAAATTTGTGCCGCTTCAACAATTGAAAATACACAATAAAGTTTTGGAGGTTAGTTGATACTTCGGATTACGAAATTCACGTTAGAAGAGTCGTTCAAATATGTTTTTATTCAGATTTCTGCACATGGAGCTATATGGTTGGCTGGTTGGTTAGCGTTGGTATGGATTTTCAGTAGTAAAAATTTGTATCAAATGCAAGTGAACTTGTACATAGGTAAAAATAATTTTTCATTCCATTCAGTGCAACTTTGAAAAACAGTGATACTGATATGTGTAAAATATTGGATTTTCAGGTCTCTTGATTGATATAATGATGATTGCTATTATAAAAGCAATGACAAGACGGAGACGTCCGAGGGAAAATAGTGATATATTTGGAATAGGTCCGGACAAATTTGCGTTTCCTTCCGGTCATGCATCACGATCAGCATTTATAACATATTTTTTCATAAACTTATGGAGATTACCTATCTTTCTAATTTTTCCAATAATTGCTTGGTCAACTTCTGTTTGCCTTTCTCGATTATTAATGAGAAGACATCACTTATTAGATGTTTTTGCTGGAATTGTACTAGGAATTGTCGAAGGATTATTTATAGGATTGATATACTTGGACACTGAAACGTGTACGGCTTTAATTTCATGGTTGACCGATGAAAAACTTGATGGTGGGGAATACCATGTTTAATGATCCCTTATGTTTTTTGTATGTACATGAACATTTTAAAAGGTGGGATCAGCAGAACTGCACATGCTATGAAACAAAAATAAGAATAATAAAATAAAATGTGATTTAATTTTGTAAAATATAAATATAAGTAGTAATTCGAAGTACGCGAAGTTTTATTTAGTTGTTTATATTACTTTTACATAAAATTTGTCGGTATTGACTTGGACATCAGAATTATCATTGCATATATGTAACAAAATTTTTTTCACATTAATGTCTTTACTTAGTGTAGATTCACACGAGATCTGTGTAGATGAGACAGAACATTGATCCTGAAACGTCGATAAATTATATTCTATAAAGTATTCTAAACCTCAAATGAATCATTTAAAAGTGCTTTGATTTTAGGTTAGGCACATCTTAAAAGCTCTCCATGAATAATCAGAATATATTTTTAACTTTCAAACTCTATCGAACAAAAAAAACTATATCTAGCTAGAGATTATTCATTAGTATTTGTGCTCACCCATTGGTGCTAGTGCTACACGTTATAAGCAGCCGATTATGCATTTCAGCGATAAAACTAAACAATAATGCAACTGAATAAATAATCAAAAATTCTAGGAACGATGAGTTTCCTGTGTGAATTGCACAGTCTGTAACTGTTGAAACAATTCAATTAAATTCATATCTTAAGTACGACACTGACATTTTGATAATTGTTTCGAATTCTACCATAAAGGCGAATGATAAAATTTGAGATCCAAGTGTCCATTTTGATTGCCAGCCACTTCTTGAGCACACGATGGTGATGATTTAATGCTAGACGTTTTATTTTCATCTAAATGAACCGAAACGTAGTTTTCATTTCCAGCTGATTTTATTGGTGTTGAATGAGATGTTGATTCAGGTAACGGCAAAGATTTAAGCGTTGCTGGTGTTGGTGTCGGCTGAGGTTTATGCTCAATTGGATTTTCATGAATGAATGGTGGGTGTTGAGGCTCAGCAGCTGGTGTTGGAACAGTCGATATCACATTTGTGCGGTGTTGTTGTTCCTCTTCAGAATAAAGACTCAGTGAGCGAGGACGCTCCAATTTTGGGACTGGTGTTGATGGCAAATCACTAAAAAATGGCCCGATAAGAAAAAAAATATTCTTCTTGCAGATAACCGTGTTGAAATAATTTATGGATTTATAGGATAAGGAATTTGATAAATAATAAGTGAACAATAAAAGAAAATTCATTGCCAACAAAATTTAACTGCATTTTAATAAATATAAAAATCAAACACACATTCTTGTGATAACAAAAATCATATACACACATATAAAAATTAATAAATAAATTAATGTTGATATGTGCTCCCAATGAAATTAATACATATAATGGAACAACAGAGCAAATATAGAGCTTCAACGTAAATACGGAAAATAGCAAACTCAATTGTGGTTGCACACACGCGAGAGTGTCTGAGGACATACTAATGAGTAGTCACTCATTATGCGTGCAATTATATACATTTATGAGATATAATAAGATTGCTGCAACGTCGGACGTTAATTGTGCCCAAAACTCATGTGCGTGTGGCATGTGAAGTGTTTATTTTGTTCTATAGTATTCCTATATTGATATAAAAGTGAAAGACCGACATTCATAATTAGGACGGTTAAAAAAAAAAAATTAACAAACATAAATGGACTTGGACATATAACGCTCTTTTTTTTTCATTTTATTGTTTCTAATCATCATTTCGTCTCTTTACTCACCCTGTACGTTCAGCTGCTTGGCTGAACACTGGCGTATTATGGATTATCTATAAATAAAAAAAATTGTATTATTGGATGAGTTAGCAATAAAAAATGATAAATAAAAACAATGAAAATTTCTAATAAAAGAAACATAAAAATACATAAATACATATAACTTCGTACATTTGCCATTGAACATTGCGGTCTTGCAGCGGCATATCGTCCATAGGAGCTACGCGGTAATGCTGATTGCAATGACGAATGTCCATTACTGTATTAACAAAATTTTACTCGGCATTAAAGTTTGTTTTTTATTTTATTCAACTGTTTGCAAATTATTTTGCCCTCTTACCTACCTTGTGGCTGATGAGGGCTTGCTATTACTGTAAGTTGATTCTATTGAACCTCTGGACGGTAGAGTATATCTACTTCTTAAATCTTGACATTCTATGTAACGAAAAAAAAAAAACAGAAAAGTAAATAAATGAAGTACATAAATAGTACACATACACATCCTTCACAACATTTATAAACGCCTAATAAAATTTGCAATAGTCCAGTTAATTTTATTATTGATCATTTTAGTAGTCACAGTATCAAATTTTATATTCCCTTAATTTCAATTATTCTCTCTTCTATCTACTATTAGACACTTTTGTGTATAATATACGCTCTTCTAGCCTTCTACACATTTTAATCTTTCAATTTATTGAAATATCGCACAATAAACACAATACGTAGGTATTATCTCCGAAAAATTATTATCGATTGTGGAATTAGTTCATCCAAATTAATTACAGAAACTTTCGTATCATGATTTTATTGTTACCAGAAATATTTGAAGTAACTCATATGACGAGTTTTAACATCGGCCTATTTTCTTAAAAATGATTTAAATAATCTGCTGCATTAAAAAAAAAATAACACACTCGAGAAAATTATTTTTTGCTATCGGCGTTTTTAATCTGTTACAACATTGAAAAAAAGAAACAAATTGTGACAATCGAGTAAAGATTGTTGATCTGATGGGGGTATACAAAAACATTACATCAGAAAATGACATGCATGTATGGATAGATAGATAAAAGTAGTTCTATTATTATAAATGAAATTTATTAAAAGAGTTTACGATAAAATACTGATCACTGCATATGTCGAATATGTCAATGGGTCAAACTCTACACGGCCCTTACTCGATACATAAATTAATTGCGACAACGTTTCAAATGATACTCTATAGGGTTGTCCATGACCGATTCACAACGTAAATTATGCTACACACAAATGACATTGACCGCGATATTTGGAACTCGGTCAGATTGAAATTGTCATCGGTAAGGGGCAGAACATTACGTCCTTCAATTGACTCGTAGACCTTAATTTCCTTTCAACTTGTATATATAAACAGATACATTTTTATAATTCAATGATTTGAGGAAAATAAAACTGCTTTATAACAACTGAAACTTACCATCATCGAAAAATCCTTGAAAGACAACGAATTTATTATTTTGCGGTACAATTCCCTCAAGTCCATAATGTTTATGTAAAAATTGGAGAAATTTTTCAGATGGTCGATCAATGGCAAGTTTCATAGGCCGGATTCGTTCTTCCTGGAAGAATATTGATGAGGATATTGATGAATGAGTAAAAAAGAACACAACACAAATATATTAAGTTTGGAAAACTATAAACAATGATAATATACATGATCAATCGAACTGAACAAAAACGTGACTCTATCTGTCTATTTTTTTTTATTTTTAAATGCGTATAACGTAATTTGTCCTTAACGTGTTTTTTTTTTCTTTTTTCATTGTGTGAAAAAAGGAAAAATTATCGTCGAAAACTCAATCAATAGAAATGTTATTGAACAATTCATGATGGAATTGGTGTATTTCACACTATCAGTTGTCACGTTTTTCGATATATGTATCAGTACGCGATAACATGATATATATTTCTCAATAGGTCAATTTTATACAGTGACAGAATGCGGTTGATCTGAATTTTAAATATTGTTTTTTAGTATATATTAATGAACTTGTAATTTTCGTACGAATAAAAATATATTTTAATAATTTGATTTATTAATAACTGACTGTTAACATATGCTGATAGAGGTCTTTTCCCAATCCGGTTCGTTGTCGTGTTTCGTGTATATAAAAATCAAGAACGCATCGTGGTTGCAATTGAAAATGAGCGCCGGCTTCATCAAACATAAACAAACTCTTTGATCCAGTTTTCAATAGTCCCACGACGCTGCCAAGACCTCTAAAATATTTCAAAAATTCTTTACATTGTCCACCTGTTTAATTTATGAGGCGAAATTGAAAGTGGAAAAAATGGGTCAGTCATTAGGTTAAGTGTATCAACCGATTTCAATGTAAAAATGTTATAAAACTGTAAAGAAGTAACTACAGAATAAACGCATCGAAAAATTTTATCTCGGTGGAATTTTCAAGTTGCTAACGGGATATCTGCAGTCACAAACACAAAATACATATACACGCAACATTTACGTTTTGCTATTACGCTATTAATGTCAACGACATTTAAATTTACCAAATAAACATATAAAATATATCATCACTAAGAATTACGAAATGTACAAAATGGTTGAAGATCATAAGCCTTCATAATTGATAACAAATAATAATATTTTTATGACAAAATATTATTAATTTTAATTATATTAAAAATGAACAATATTATTTATTTATCTGTGGTAAGATGACAATAAATAATAATTTTTACAGGGATCGATTAGGAGTACGATTGATAAAGAGTTAACACCTCGAAATTATTGAAAAGATAATTGTATGAATAACTAATTACCCATTTCCGGCACTATCAACAAGGAAATAAACGATGTGATCTGTGTCTCGCAACTTCATAGCACTTGTTATAGGTTTGCTGAGACCCTGAGCCCGTGCTGAAGCTTCGCCCATTTCATCCAAAATTCTCGATAGTTGCCTTTGATATTCACTGAGGACAAGAAAAATATATATTTATTAATGTGATAAATAACCATACGATCTGAAGACTTTGTAGATATAGTAAAACTACCCTTTTCACCAGGATTTCAAACGTAAATAAAAAATTCCAAATTATTAATTATGAAATTTCTACTTGAGAATGAGTAAATTACGTTTTCTTTATACTTAAATCACAAATAATATTCTCCCATATGATAAGTAGTTAAGCGATATTGGACGTGCACGCAGAGAATTAATGATAAATTGTTATTTTTTGTATTTCGTTGAATACAAAAAAATTCCAATCAACATAAAATGAAATGTATTCTTAATTTGCCTGATAAAATTAGAAATTTCTCGACTGCGAAATGATGAAGTAGATAACGAAAATAGAAAAAGAAAAAAAAAAAATAAATAATTACATGGTAACTGTGTAGAAACCGTTATAGAGCAAACAATGGAGAAATGATTCATCTAGTTGAATCGAGGGAAACGGAGCGTAATCGTGGAACTTTCAACACTGATATTGTGACGCTTTCATGAGCGCACTCTGTATACTCAACAACATTGTCCAATTCAAAAGTAAAATTCATATATTATATACTAACATGATTTCTTTAAAATAAAAAGATGTATCGCGGCAAAATTAATTATACACTGTTTACTTTTTACTTTCCGTGATAAAAGATAAACACTTTTTCATCAGGATTAAAAAAAAAATTCTTGCTACGAGGTAAAAAATATGGTGGAAGGAACATGTACATTGCTGATAAAATTGCGACATTCGTGACTGACATATTATGCGAATTCGACATTTGTCATTATTGATGTCTCAAGTGTGAATCATTACGAATATATTAATTCACTAAAACTCTTTATATATTCAGGCCAATCAATAAAATGTCTCTACACTCACAAAGAGTATGTAGATATTCTACTTTTTCTTTTTTTTTTGATAATTATGCATTCACAACATTATAACCAAAAGTAGACTACGGAACTGGATAACGTGCCTATTTGCTGCGACCTCATAAATTATTTCCCGTCTTCGTTAATATATATATATATATATATATATATATAGGTATGTATGTATGGATATGTACATATAATACGGAGCAACTCTTAAAGATGAGGAAGGAATGAACAGGCGTAGGAAGCCACAATACGTTCTTCATGCTCGGTCGATTGAAATGACTCGACGTTTATTGTGCTACTTGATGCGAAGAATCCTCTTTTACATTTCATTTTTTTTTTTATTGTTGCGAGTGTAATTGACCTTAAACAGCTAAAAAATATTTGACCCTCTTTAATGTGAATTAATCCGACATTCATCAACTTTCATTACCACCACGCCTTGCACTTCTCTTGTTTTACTTTTTAATTTCTATTTAATGGTATCGGTCAACAGAAATTTATTATAAATGAATTTATAGTCTTTTTATTTTCTTTTTTCTTTCTTCTTCTCGTCCCACCATTGACTGTACGGTGTCTCGTCCGCCCACATAAATAATGAAAAACCGAAACGGACGATATTATAGTACCTCTTGCATTGAAACGCAAAGTATTTTCATATAATACATTCAAACACAATTCGATCCTCAATTGTTTCAATGTAATTAATTTTTCTTTTTTTTTTTCAACCCCCCCACCAGTTTTCGAACTCGTAACATTATCGTATTTATAAATATTATATTGATAAAAACAAAAAATGATAGAGTATAACACAAAAGCTCGGAGAATAAGTCGAGTGATTGATTGAGAGTGAAAGTTTCACAAGTCCAATATCAACTACGTACATAGCATCACTGCATTATGGTTCAGATGAATCACTGACCTTGTCTCCATATTCACCATACGAGATTAAAGAAAAAATGAATATATATAGAAATAGAGTGTATTGCTGTGTTTCTTACTTGAATTCACGTCTGTCGCCTCTGAAGTCTTCCGGTATTAATGATTGTGTCACCTTGTTAATCTTTCGCGGCAACAGCCTATTTACGTTAAATTTGAAATCCATTTTCGATGCAATTTCAATGTGTCCTTGAAGTATTATTTTCCACTTTCCACTATCACTTTTGTTTAAAAACAGTACAGAACATAAATATTGTCAATCCATTATATTAAATAACAATTCATAGAGAAACAAGATAAATAATATATAAAAATCTTCTCACCTTCGAGGGAACTATTTCGTTATGTAAATTATAACGGTGTAATTCTCATCATTTTTATAATGAATAATTTTTAATTATCATACAAAATGAAATGAATAATAAGCTGGTCAAGGATAAGATAACAATTCTATATTCATATGCATTTTCATGTTTCAAGCGGCAATTAAACGCGTGTAACGAGCCGGCGTTTAACAACCCTGTTTTTCAATCGATATCTCAGTGTTGTGAAATGTTAGCCAAGTGAATTTCATATAGAACCAATCAACTCTTTGGTATTTACGCTGTCACAGTGCAAAATAATTTTTGTATCACGGAATAATAAACTGTCGATGAATGAAGGACCTCCAGGAGTAAATGACGAGAATTTAGATTTTCTCGCTCTCACGTTCTATTATTTTCTTGACATACACGCAATTAACGTTATCTATCTTGCGTATGTTTGTAGAATAAATAAAATTGTATATAAATAATGTCGGTGTATTACTGTAACTTTGCGATTGCGCAGATCAAGTTTGTATGCGTATGATGAAAAAGCAACTATATTGAATATACTGACACACCTATAACATGAAATTCTTCACGGTAACTCTCAATGCAAACTAAACACCATCGCACCACAATCGACTGTTTTATGTCACAAAAATAGTCGCCACACGCGCGCGCGCGCGCGCTCTCCCATCGAAACAATGACGCATGCATTGCTGCGTGCGCAACCATATTTTGAACTTTAGTAAAGTATTCCACCACAAGGTGGCATGAAAAAAAAAACAATTGTTCATGTATGTGTGAACGAAAATATCCAATTTTACACCAAAGTTTATTAATAAAAATATATGTTTACGTATATATTTTGTCTGTCTTATCTTGTGTATGTAACAAGTATAACACGAAGCTACTAACGTAATAATACGAATTAATGAGTTCATAATCGTTAAAAAATATTATCAATATTATCAATATTAATGATCGCTCCATATTTTTGTTTATCATAATTAAGTTGCAAAATTGTATATATGTATGGAGCAAATTGCATAGATAAGATACCAACAAATATATATACAGATATGAGAGGCGTTTTATAAATCTATATTATACGTGTAACTCAATAAATCACACGAAGGTTAAAACAAGAAAAATGGTAACTTTGTTATCAATTGTTTTTCTATTTTCATTTGCAATACTGTGTAATGCTACGAAAAATCTGTATATTGTTGAGAATGATAATAATTACAGTCCAGATATATACAGGACATCATATATGCCAACATGGGAGAGTTTAGACAGTCGTCCACTTCCAACATGGTATGATGATGCAAAAATCGGTATTTTTTTACATTGGGGGGTCTACAGTGTACCGAGCTTTGGATCAGAATGGTTCTGGAAACAATGGACAGGTATTTGTATAAATGGCTATTTTACATGACCGCATACGTATGTGTTTCAAATGATTCTTACCAAATTTTTGTACAGAGGAAAAGGGTAAAGGGAAATACAATGACTTTATGAAACAACGATATCCACCAAAATTCACGTATCAGGAATTTGCACGTGAATTTACTGCCGAATTTTTCAATGCATCACAGTGGAGTGATATTTTTGAAGCAGCTGGTGCCAAATATGTTGTATTAACCAGTAAACATCATGAGGGTTATACATTGTGGCCATCAAAATATTCGTTTAGTTGGAATGCAATGGATATTGGACCTCATAGAGATCTAATCGGTATGTAACAATTTTATCTTGATATTACTATTTAGTAGCATTGAATAATTGAATTGCATATTTTATTTTGTAGGAGAATTGGCGTATGCAATCAGAGAGAAGCCACACATAAAATTTGGGCTTTACCATTCACTATTTGAATGGTATAATCCTCTTTGGATGTCAGATAAAGAGGCAAATTTTACTACCGATAAATTTGTCACATCAAAAGTTTATCCGGAAATGTTTGAATTAATTAATAAATATAAACCCGAAGTATTTTGGTCTGATGGCGAATGGGAGGCACCTGATACTTATTGGAAGTCCAAGGATTTTTTAGCATGGTTATTTAATAGTAGTCCAGTTAAAGATACTGTTGTTGTGAATGATCGATGGGGTCATGAAACTTTGTGCCATCATGGGGATTTTTATACCTGTCAGGACCGATATAATCCAGGTATTTTATATGAATAAATACTGTTTGTATAGACTTTATCTATTTTAAATACTTCTCTCAACGATTTAGGTCTTTTGCAAAATCACAAATGGGAAAATGCCATGACCATTGATAAAACATCATGGGGATACCGACGAAATGCACCATTGAATGATTTTATGTCTATTAACGAGTTAGTTAAAGAGTTAACAGTGACTGTGAGTTGCGGTGGGAATTTATTAATGAATATTGGACCAACGAAAGACGGAATTATTGCGCCGATTTTCGAGGAACGTCTTCGGGAAATGGGTTAGCAATTCAGTTATAGACATATTGTGAGTGTTTTTATAATTTGCAGATTATATATTTATGAATTGAATGATTAGGAAAATGGCTGAGAATAAATGGCGAGGCAATATACAACAGTCGACCATGGAAAGTTCAGAATGACACGATAACAGGCGATACATGGTATACACTTAATTATGAGAACAAAACATTGTACGCAATCATTCTGTCATGGCCCGAAAATAATATTCTGACATTAGGGGCTATTGAATTGGCAACAAATGATAAATTGTCACTTCTTGGTTATGGGAAAACTCTAAAGGTTAAAAATTATTTTGACAATACATAATTATGTTGATGATTTAAATTGCAATCATATTTTATATTTTTAGTGGGATCGCATAAAATCACACATAGAAATTGCACTGCCATCAGCTGCACACAAAGGTCAACCAGCGTGGGTAATCAAGATTAAATCAAAATCTTTGATAACATAATTATTAAGATTATCATGATCGTTGAGACATCGAATTAGTAAACAAATTGATGAGAATCATTTCAATTACTTTGTCCTGATTGAAATGTCAGCGACTAATACATTTTAATCAAAACTGAAAGCAGCAATATATATAAATTCTGTATGAAGATTTTATTGGGTTTATACACATATTATCAACACAAAAGTCAATAAAACCAAATTTTCGTATATAAACCAATGTAGCATTTTTTGAATTAACAATTTCACCCTACTGTCACGAGAATCTTCATATGAGTGATGTTTTTAAATAATATCATCACGAATTACAACTTTGAAACTTCATACAGATAAGATCCGAGCAATTTCGTCTGCAAATAATAAATTTCAACATAAAAAAATGTAAATAAATGAAAATAAAATGAAAGCATATGATCATATGAGCACTTACTCCTTCGATGTAATTGCGGACGTTGAGCTTTTCATTTTGTGAATGCGCACCATCATCTCCACATCCAACTGGCAATAGTAAAACATTCTTTCCAGTGATCTCTTGGAATGTTAAAGTCACAGGTATTGATCCACCTTCACGTGATAAATCCGGATCAACGCCATAAACATATTTAGTGGCTTTTCGCGCAGCAAGATAGTGCGGATGATTCGGGTTCTCTGTCCATGGTTTGCCACCATGACCCAAATGAATTTTCATTTGGTTTGGGCTACATCTCAAAGACCACGCATGCTTAATATGTTTTACGACCTTCTTATTTACTTCGTCTGGTGTCATATTCGGAACGAGTCTCAATGAAAATTTGCCAATTACTTTTCGGGGAATAACTGTTTTTGCCCCGGGTTCACTGAATGCACCCTCGATACCATGGAGTGACAATGTTGGATGGCGCCAACGGTGCATCAAAAGTTTAATCTAAAAATTTAATAAGAATTTAGATATACATTTATTAATTTTTAGATACAAAAATCATTACTTATATTTTTGTTTACCTTATCTTCACCATGAGCTAATCTATCTGTACCAACTGTATTGCGAAACTCATCAACATCGAATTCAATATTTCTGTATGTTGCCAATTCTTGATCAGTAATTTTTGCAACATTATCGTAAATTTCTTTGATTAAAATGCCGCCATTGACATCCACCAATGTGTTCATCAAATAAATCAAATCTGACATGGCTTCATGAACAGTTCCACCGAATGTGCCACTGTGAAGATCACTCTTAGCACAACTTACTTCTAAATTAAAATAAGCCATTCCACGTAAGCCGTATGTGATACATGGTTTCGTTGTTCCTAACCAATAATTGTCAGAGATACAGACATAATCGATACCGGCGAGAAACGAATTTCTTCGAGAAAGAAGAATCTCGTCTAAACCTTCACTGCCGCTCTCTTCCATTCCTTCAAATACAAACTGACGAAAAAGTAAAAATTATCAATAAACAGCCCACCAATTTCACAAAATTTATAAATATATTTTACTTTTAGGTTAACTGGAATCTCTTCACCAATGGCTTTATAACCTTGAAGAGCATGCAACCAACAAAGAACTGGGCCTTTATCGTCTGTGCTGCCGCGTCCATAAAGTTTATCATCTTTTTCGACTAATACAAATGGTTCAGTGTCCCAACCATCTTCAATCAACGCCGGTTGAACATCCAAATGTCCATAAATGAGGACAGTCTTCTTTTTTGGATCTTGTCCAAGAGTACCAAAAAGAATCGGCGGAAGGTCTATCTCTTTATCATCCAACAGTTTCTGTTTACCGATATCTGCTAATTCGGTTGTTGCACCAAGTTCCTGCAATTTTATGTCCATCCATTTCATCATTTTCACAACTTCTCCCCTCACTTCTGGCCATGATGATACAGATTTAATGGCTACAGCTTCCCGAAGATTATCAATATACTCTTTCTTATGTTCATCGATATGGCTGCATTAAAAAAATTTTGATTAAAATAATGACATTAATTTCACTTTTATTTTCATTTTATGTACGAACTAATTAATATAAACGACAGCATATATTTTTTACCTATAAAGTTTTTTTAATGTTGGCGGAATTTCAGATGCCATGATTATTCTTTGGGCATATGTATGTATACAGCTACAGACGCTTCTGATGTTTTTGTAAAAAATGCGAGTATAAAAATGAACGATTAACGGTATTATGTTGACACACAATAACCCTTTATCTCGTTATTACAGTCACAATAATATAGCTATCATTATCAAGTAATATACTGACTGGTGGGCGGAGTTTGGAATATTTTTATGTCGTCTCACTTCTCCGTTTTTAGATTGTATTTGTCACTGTTTTTACTCAACTGCGTTTGTTTTATATGACGTCTGCTTATTTCTATGTATGGATATGTATATGCACGAAATTTTTTCGTATATATATATATATATGCACTTGTACACCTATAGCCGAGTTTCAGAAGCTGTAGTTAGCTATACTGGTAGCACAGATCGTTAAAAAAGCAACCTTAAGGTAGTACTCTTCAATATATATATATGTTGACTCGTAGATCTGGCGACGTTGCTTTACACACATATATATGTATAAGCATGGGTGGGTATTAAACGCGTACGCCATTTACCTTTATTATGCGACGTTGCCACATTTACCTCACTAATCGCAAATAATTGAAAATATTTCTCGTTATTTGTTTATTTGTTATATTATATTATAATATATTATAAAGTACTTTCCGAATATTTTTCTTCCAGAAAAATAATCGTTGATGTTTTATTTGTTTAAATTTTCAAATCTCATTGCAACTGATCCATTAATTAAGCGAATATAATCAATTAAGTACAGCCAGAAAACAATTTCCCATAAAAGCCCATGTTAAAAATCCAAAATATTACTATTAATATTTCGATTATTAGGTATCCTCTGTCTGCAAAAATTTATATGGGTTTTTTATTTTGAACTCCATTTTAATACTGTGCAAAATTTCATCAATGTCTATCCATGAATTTATATTACTTGGGTACTGCCTTAAGCTGCCATTTTCACGTCAGCTTCGATATATTCTTTGAAGGCAACACAATGGCGTCATTATAGCTGATATCCACGGAGTGTCAATCCAAAGCAGAAATTTGTCTAAAACACAGCATTTAACTGAAATTGGAAGAAAATATTTTTGGACTGTTGATAATTAACTCGCTTTCCATATCGAAATTAACTCGTGAAAGTGTCAAATAGGTGTTGACATTTTGAAAACCATGATTTATCAGGCAGCAAAAAGACATGAACTGTATCCAAAAATTAAAATTGCATTCATTGATGAACCAACAGGACGAAAATCACATAATGGTGTAGTATAAAAAAAATATATTATTTATATATCTGAACTGTATTGATTATTGCTCACTTTCCATATATATAATATAAAAATAGAATTTAATTGCTATAGAATTACTATAATAATTCCATTAATATATAGAGAATATGTTTAGTTGATAAGATATTAATCTGTATAGTTCATCGTAGTGAAATACATGGAAGTATAATCCGTTGTTGTATAAAGGTTTTGCCAAACTCATGGATACCAACGAGTATAAACGTTAACAGTATGTTTAATGAATTGATGTGAGTTATAATAATTTTTGCCATCATTAGTATATTCCGTATGTATATAAATCATGAAGAGATTATATATATATATATATATATTATACAGATTAAAATCAATTGAGACATAATAATCATCTTACTTATATCAATATTTTAAGACTATACGTATCTGATAAGGTGTCATGTGTATACTCATTGTATCTAATGAGTATATCTATTAAATGTGTGTATAATGATCAAGGGATATTGTATTTAATAGAAATGCATCAGCCATTCGCCGACCTGCATAAACTCAAATTCTTATATTCAATACCGTATACGTAATACTATAGTCGGAAGAGTGACCAATATGACACGTGAAATTGGCAGATTTGCATTCCATTGTATTTGCTGTAATAAAATGTGTGAATTTCAAAGTGATTAACGATCAAAAATATCGTGAACAGCGTACCTTATCGTATTGCAGAACTCCATTGTTTTCGGTCAATTCAACGATCGTGTTCTCATTGAAAGAAAAAACAAATTGTATATGTTCAACTGCATACAAATCATCACCGATACAAATTCGAATATCCGTCATCGAGCAACAATTTTGTTCTGAGTATAAAGTAACTGATTCGTGAGAAAGATGAATTTTAGCAAGTTTATTGCTGAATTAAGAGTAGGGTGGGTATTGTTCAATACTGATTAACATGTTGAAACTACCGGTGACCGGCGACGCAGCAAATAAAAAAAGTATATAATTAGAGTAAATATGGATACTAATGAATTTTTCAATAATACCAATGTTTTTATAATGTCATCGGTGACCCCCAGCACGAAAAATGCTTCAACTATGATTTTATAACTCACAATGTTTGCTGCAAATAATATTTGGAGATAATATACATTGCATAATGAGAAATTCACGTGGGTGCCTTGGGCAAACCATGGAAAATGCACATGGCAGTCAACGTGTTAATATAAATGTCGTTAGTTCTTTATGTTATGACGTTGTGTTAATGTAAACAAATATCACTATAGGACACAATTGGAATGAACATTGATGAAAACGAACCTCTGAATAGTTATATTGATCCTAGATCATTATTGATCGATTCACATAGAGAAAAGTTACTTCACAATTTTTTTTTCTTTTTTACAAATTAAGTGCATCCAGCTTAGTTCAACTATTTTCCATATTCATTTCTTCAATTGCTTTACAATTATTTATTTTTTCGTTAGTAAAATCCATTATTGCGATTTTATTTCTCGAAATTTTATTCAAAAAATAATTCAATATTTCAGATGAAACTGACACTAATTTTACAGTCACCAGATATCACTAGACACAGCCCCTTATATATTTATTATTGGCATGAGAAAGTAGCATTTTCCACATATACAGCAGCAGATACAATCATTTCGACATTATAGAGCATCCTACTTTACCTACGAAACTACGTGAATTATTTCTAGCAAACATATTTAAAGGAGGCGCTGTAATTGGAGACATATTGCAGCACTCATTATTATAACTATCATCACCATCATCCCATTATTATTATCATTATACAATTATCTTGATTATTATTATTTGCCACGAAATATTTAAAAAGACTAAAAACGTTGGCAGTGAGTGCGGTCTACTGTTACTAACGCTATATCTCTGCTATTTATGCATGGAATAATTTACTTTGAGGCTTTATATAAAGAAAAACTCGGGTACTATATATGTATCCAAGGGGCTTTCAGATTTTTTATTTATAATCTTGAAGTTATGTAGCATTGAATTTTTACGGACAGCGGGGATCGTTCGATCATGTATAGATAGGAGTAGTGCTTGAGCTTGTGTGTATGTGTGAACAGCACATGTATGAGATATGGTTGGCTCGAGACTGTATACCGCGTCTTTTGATTAATCCATTGGTTTTGTGTCGGACCTTTAAACCGTAAACGCAAAGTCCTCTCGACCTGAAATATTATAATACAGAATAAACCATGCAAACATTTATTCCCAGTTCATTTCAGTTGTGTATATCATTTTTTTTTTTTTTTTACAATTTCATCATTTGTAATGGTGTTTACGTCTGATAAATATCATCTTGCCATTGTATTGTGTCACTTTTAAGAGATTATAAAAGATGAAAACTAAAAATGTAAGTTGAATATAAAAACGAATATAGACCGTGTTTATTGGATTATATCTCTTAATTTTAGTAGTATTAAACAAAAAATTTGTAATTTATGTGAGGTGAGTAGAATTTTGTTAAATTCATGAGTTACTGAATAAGGAAAAATAATCCAGTCGGTGTTTTTTCAGTGATGGTAACTGCTCCAACTCTGGATGAATTTTAGCCAGGTGTGCCAGGATCCAAAATGTATATTGTGACTAGGAGAAGACACTTTGTATCACAAGCAATATTATTTCATATGATATTTTGTTTGGACAGGACAATTGGAAAAATTGCTGTGATCTTTTTTGGAAAATAAACTTTGTATATACTACGAATTGATAGAAATAGTGCACTATCGCTTGGAATATCTGTATATACTTTGAATATAAAAGTTTCCTGTAATTTTTATGATATATTTCTCAATGCTTAATTTATTGATTGTGAACAACTATTGATTAGCCATTTTCTTTTTACGATAAGCAATTATTGGTTTCGCCGTCAGCAAAGAATTGATTTCCTTACCATAAACAAATATTATTTGCCGTCATTTAAAATGATTATTTTTGTTTTTTTTATTACTGTGGTTAACGTTACGTCGGTTTTAATCGGTTGGAAGTACATACGCCATCACGATTTTACAACCATTGAAAGTGTATATCAAGTATTGTTTGTGATTTGTCCATAAAAAATTTATTTTATCAATAACTCTACATGAATAATTTTTAATGATGGTTTAGGGCTGTTTAAAATTTATATTAATGCACCATTTCAATAATTTATAAGAAAATAAATCGCATTTGTACTTGAGAAAAAGACTATTTAACTGAGGTGTAAAATAATTAAAACAATTTCAACTGAATTTGACAATATAAGAAATGATTATCAGGGTGTGTCGCTTTTTTTTCGATAGCTCCAAAGGAGTAAAGGGAGATGGAGCGTCTGGTGGGGATGAATTCGCCTACCACAGGAAGGTGGACATCCGCGCAGCAGCAGTGTGAGGCAATCGTGGCTAACACGCGGTGCTCTAACGAATATTCGTACTTTATTGGAATTTTCCATCTGTGTGGGTGATAATTGGTAACAGTGGAGTATATGTTGTTAAATGACTGTAATATGTTAGGGTGTAGGCCGAGACGTTGTAGTGATTCAAATGAATAATTTCTCCGAATATTATCCTTACTTTCAATTGCACGGTGTTTTCATTATTTTCCTGTCTGAATTCAATGATTTTCAAAGTGAACTCATGCGTGACAACTGACAATATTTAATGCAGTTATAATATTATTTAATATTCAAGTTTTTGTCAGCATTAATTTTTTATTTATTTAATTTTGGCGTGGAGCTCTTTGAAATCATTCTGGATACTGCAATAGCAACGGGAGGAGACGGTAAACTTATATTTCATGACATGCTCGATTTCAATGTGAATCTATTTCTCATGTTCAACTCTGTTGTTTTTAGTTTCTTTGCGAATATTTCTTTTTCCAATTTGCATATTTTTGTATGATTTTCGTATATTTAATGAAGCATTTTAACCTAAAATAATGATGCAACAGTCACAACATACAATGTGTTTTCGAAATACTATCATACATGATAAGGTGTACTGCGCGTTACAAATAGGATGGATCGATTTTGACACGTGGTTCAACATGGCGACTTTAGATAACGTAATGTGATTGTTCATACAAGCAAAAGCGGTGTGATTCAATGGTGCATTCACATAATAGCATTCTAAAAATAGGCGATTTTCATATATATTGTTTGAATTAAAGTGAAACCGCGATTTTGATTTTTTCTAGTGGTTGAACTGAACTCATTTGAATCTTCGGAATTTGATTGAATTCAAGTTGACAATTAATTTAGAGTGGATTGGCGGTATTTCGACTGAGATGTGATCGAGGATTGACCGCCGTAATGTGCGACAAGTCGATTAAAATGTAACCATTCTTCAACAATAAGTAGAAAGTTGATAGAGGTGAACTTCCAAATGTACTATCATTGAGTAATGGTCTACTATGTGGTTTTATGGTCAGTAAAGGGTTTTATCCAGTTCTATAAAAGTCAAATGGAACTGCGAATAAAGTGGAAGCTTTGTAGATTGCCGAAAAGTTTATCGTTAGTTCTTGTAGAATCAAAGTGGGACTCAATTCAAATCCAATAATTGGAAAAGTTCATTGTTACAGTCGCAAATGTAAATTCTCATCTCGTACTGTTTTGAATTCCCATATGTGGGTTTTTTTCTGAGTGTCATGACTATGTTATTTTTTAATCCTGATGATATTTTTGGGACATAGCGTTCAAATAAATGTGGAATAGAACTACTTCGGTTTATTTTATTAGACTACTTCATCGAGGATGCGGCGACATTAACAATTCAACTATTGATAATGTTGCAATTTTTTTCTGTGTCAATTTAGTCTGAAGTGCAGACAGTGGAATTTTCAATACTAGTGTCTCACTATGATTGGACGATTAATGAAGCTTGACGATATTATAAAAACATTGTGTTTTTGATTAAATTAAAAATTTTATCAGGATAAAATCGTCATTGGAATGAAAGCATTTCTACTTTTGCTAACAGTAGAAGATAAATTCAAATGAAATATGCAAATTTTCCATATTTCATTTGAATTTATCTTTTGGTTTGAATATTTAAGAGATTCAAAACAAATTTGCATTATTTTCATGGAGTAATTTTCAGAATGTGTGATTAGGACGTCAAGAATAATAGGAAAAGTATGTTTCGGGTTAACTTGAAGTCAGATGTTGGTGAGTTATAGTAATTTTTCATACTTGGCATCAGTTACGGTATCTTGGGGAGTAGCGTCCCCACGCCCTGCATCCCTAGCTGTGTTGCAAGAAGTCTTCGTCGTCAGGCGAAGATTCTCAGAAGTAGCGACCTTACAACATGCATCTCACTCAGTAGCGGCGGTTCACTCAAGAGCAGGATAATTTTCTTATATAACATCCTATTTATCCACCATTTACGATCCGATAGCAGGAGTGTACACGCGTGCACTATAAATATACTTAATACAGGCGGCCATATTCAAGTGCTTATATTCCAATCTGGATGCTCATGGAATAGACTTGTAGTAGTGGAATGCATTAGAATAAGTAGGGGTTAGATAGCAACTGTATAAAATTGATATTTAGGTTTTATAGGCGAGGTAACATATGCACCTTCATCAGTGCGATTCAAGACTTTTAATACAACATTCGTTGTATTACATTCTGTCTAATAGTATAATTGCGGTTTGAAATGATTTGTTGCCCCGAATGGTTACGTCACTTATTAATAATAATCATTTAAAAAAATTGAAAAGGTCGGGATTTTACCGTACGTAGCTGTGTATGACAGTTGAGGACGGATCACGCGTTTACCACGTTGCAATACATATACATGTGAATAACTCAAAGTTATTATTATTATTATTATTTTTTTTCCTCTGTCAATGTTTCTGTCCATTCATTTGTGCATGGGATGTTTTTTTTTTAATCATATGTAAACGTAATATCCAAGTTTATCACCGTCACTACGAAATAAACCTCAGTCAGAATTAGTCATAAATACGGGGGGATCCGATCGATCAGTAGTACCAGAGCTGAAATATGGCTATAGCTCTGGTTACAGCACGCGGTATTGCCAAATTGATTCCTTGTTTTGTCGTTATAATAAGAAACAAAACAAATGTCGATACATGTCTCCCCTGCAGTATAAACCCGGACATATAAAACATACGCACAATCACATATTTGAGGTGATAATGACTGAGAATATTAAATGATCCGCGCTTGTTATCACTTCAGAAACTAGGAGTAGAAGACATCGACACTGTCACTCTTATCGTTATGAAATTTTGATTGATATTCCAATCGATAGAAATGATCGTGACGAATTTTAATATAAAATATAGTGTAATGAGTGGTGAATGTTTTCTATTTCAGACTAGCGCTGTATGTGGTTATGAGTTCAGAAAAGTTATTATGATAAAAACTAAAATAAGTAATAAACTCAGAGTGTCTACAATCAATAAGTTAATTTTATCTAGCCGACACTTAAAATATATGTGTGGATGCTCCAAGTTTATCCCGTGCAAAGAAATGCACCAGAAAATGATAACAAAACCATTGCATTGAAAACAAGGTAATCTATTATTTGAATGTATTGTCAATAATTTGGATGATCATATTGCGTTTGAACATTCATATATATTTATTTCTCAACTCATATTATGTGTTATAGAATGATATTGCTTTTGAGAATTAACACTATTTTATTATTTATATAATACTATTCATCGATGAAACTTGCCAATAAATAGTACAACTTGGCGAAATTAGTTAATATTCAACTTAAGGGATTAGGCCACTCTAGGATTTTCACAATATCGATTTTTTATTATTACTTTGAATGGTTTCTTAGGACTTCAAACATGATATCACAAAAGATTGTGGTCGGGAAATATCTCTAAGTACTTATTTTTCAAAGTATAGTATATGGCTGCTAGGTCATGACTTTATATAACCTAAAACTTTAAACGCATTTATCTCAACACGGCCTTTTTGAATTCAAATTTCAACCAATTCACTTCAAATCCCAACTAGTTCTTCAAAAATATGTTTAAGTACGTAGGATTATTTTTTATATGGCATAATTTATTTATCATTAACAATTTTCTAGCGATTTTTCTGCAAATTTGACTTTGGCGGTGCGTCATCCAGCCAAAAACCAATATATCAAAAAAATCCTTAGTGCTTGTCTAGCTGTTGTTATGTACGATACAGAAATTTGGTGACGCATCATAATTCAAAATTTGCAGTCGCTACACAGCCACCATTTTTGAATAAATTATTCTTCAAAAATTCCGTTTTACAGTAAAACATATGCACAATAGACTCCTACTTTTGTAAACTCGATTCATTTCATATTTTTCCTGAACAAAAATCGCAAAAACACCTCTAGAGTGGCCTCTAGAGTGGTCTAACCCATTAATGACATTGAACGATGCGAAAATTGTTAATACGCAAGTATTAATAATATCAGAAAAGATTATTCATGTTTATAATTACTCATCACTAAAAAAAAAATCGTCAAGATTCAGAATCTCTGATGTGTCTTCGTTTCTTCTCATATGCGCACGCAGTAACAGACACCATTTGATCGGTACGCTTGCGTTCGTGCACTTTGTACCCATTACAATATTATACGCACACCATCCGCGCAAGAAGACATGTGTGTTTAATTTTCACCAAAACTACATTATTTAAGTTATTATTCAATGTTCACGAGTTTTGGTATATAAACAGACATGCTGAGAAAAAAATATGACTTTAACAATGCAACTTTCATCAAGTGATCTCAAAAGTGGTTAATTCAATAATTAAAGTTGATCCATTAATATTTGATTAAGTATCGATCAAATAGTGCTTCAGATACTTCGACAAGAACAGTATCATTGATTCTTAAACTCAGCACATGGTTGTGTGTTGATGCCACGCGTATGGCGTAGCACATCTGGGCAATATTGCGCGAGAATAATGCTATAGACAGTGATTGTTTCTTTCAATTCGACACCCAAGCTTTCCCTTTTATTCCACTGTTTCTTCCATCAATCGTTCCTTTTATCGGGACCTAGTTCCTCATACAACCTCACCTTGTTCAATCGCAAACCATGTTTCGAATCATGTTATATATTAACATATTTCAGGAGAATCTCCCGGTTATATAAACCGTTCAGCGTTGAATGTTTCTCAAACTATCGAACCTTGCGACAAATATATATGTTTCATGAATAAAAATGTGATCCAGTTTATATAAATTTTATTGAGTCCGATGGACTTTATTTGGCTACTTTTTTGTGCGATATCCACACAAATAAGCCAACATTCACATCCATAAAACCATCCTCATTAGTTAGCTATAATATAATATAGTGACGCATTTCTGTTGTAATAGTCTCAAACGAATCAGATGCGATTGCCAACAATTATCTATACCTGGAGAAATAATATAACCCTATCATCCCCTTCACCCGTACTGTATAGCAAATCTGTACTGCATCCAGAGGTAGTAGTGACTGGCACCGAGTACATGACTGCACTTCGTTCGTGCAACTTTTGATAGAATACTTTATGAATTCCTCCATCCGATAAATGATCATGTAAATTTCTAGAAATCTAATTTAGCATTTCGACTATAGAAGTTGTAAAAACGTGGAATGAAATTTCATGATTGTTTTTTAATCCATAGAATTCGAACGAATCTCAATGATAGAATCAAAGTGGTAATGATCCTCGTAATGGCACTCTAATTATTGAAATGATCGGTAAAGCCTCTTTTCCTATGGTGATCAACATATCGTGTTAATTCAATGAATGATTTTATTTTATTTTTAGGTGGTTATGGACCGTCGGGATCTAATCTTGACAACAACATTTGGAATATTTGGCGTTGTAGGAATTCTTCTTGGCTTCGGCCTTGCTGCGTGGCTTTACCGTCGGGCCAAAAAGTCTAAAGGATCCGTGGACAATATTGAAGAACCAATGGATAACGGTGAGGGTACCGTTTGTGATCAATCGCGAAAATTGGCAAAGAAGAATGGCTTTCTCAACCTCAAGACACCACTTATCAGCACAAAAGCACTCGGGTGAGCACAGTCAGAGCAGTACATATCAAGACATCATTTTTACATAAACCGATTAGACAATTTTCTTATTAGGTTGAAAGATGACTTTGGTGAATTGTGAATAATCTTGATGTTTCCACACTTCTTGAATCTAAATACTATGTTTTTACAGTCAATCAACCCATGCTGTTATCACTATTATTATTGTAGAAACATCTGAATCATATTATGATCGGATACGAAAAGTCCTAGAAATATGTAAAATATTGGAGTAGTTGTGACCTACCGTTTCTAAAGTTTTATCACTACACCCGTCAAACTCTGCTATTCTCTGAATGGTTTACTGGGTGAACAGCAGTCTCCACTCATTAACAAGATCGTTCGCTTGCGCATGCGGGTTTATTCGTCTATCTTTTTCCGAAAGATGTCTGACGGCGGAGTAAGGCTTTTGATAAATTGCTACTGGCTTCTGTTTGTTATGGAATTAAATCACCGCGTGGCACTACCTCCCGGACAGCACAAATTACATCAGCGTCACTTCTGATGCCTGAATATATGTTTCCTCGTGTTGGGACGTCGTTGAATGTGGAACGTCCAGTGTTTCCCTTTTGGATATCGAACATCTAGCAGTATGTGTAGGATATTGTTCCCCTTTTGTAGGCGACCTGAATGCCTGATAGGGCCGTAAGGAGGAGGGAAGAAGAGCAGGTAAGGTTCACTAAAGATCTCGAGAGATCTTATATTTTGCTTAAAGGTAGGGTTTTATAAGTAAAATAGAGTAAATGACTGAAACTATTGGGTTTTGCGGTTATTATTGATAGAATAAATGATTCGATACACATACGGTATTAACAATAATACCTTTACACATATCAATAATATTTGTCTTTTTTTACCACTATGGGGAGGTAACAAAATATTGGGCTACTTCAGGTGTCGTAGTCTTTCACTTCGTTTCCGATACTCACTAAATATGATTAAACAGTTCACTTTGTGATATTAATATTTTTGTAGAAATCTTAACAGTTTGTTGTAATGATATACGTGGACAGAGGACTTGCTTTCTTCTATAGAATATCCGAAGTATGTGTACGCCGCGGATCTCACTCGTTCAACTGAATCTTAGCTATGAGACAAATTTTTGGAAAACCAAAAGGTTTATGTAGGAACGAAATCCTACATGGGTGGTGGATTGATCGAGTGAGAGGGTCGGAAAAGTGTGTACCAGATAGACATAAATTGTTGTATTTTTTTAATATTTACGACAATTCGTTCCACTTCTCGTGGACTGCGCGGTGCATCTACTGCAGTACATTCCAGCTTTCACAACTCTTGGATCTATGAAACTATCTAGGTTTTGAATTTATCTATGGGAAAGACGTTTTAAAACTTGGTATGCACGCAGTCATTAGATGCGGTTTTTCGGTGATGTACATCATTGCCTTGTTTTATTGTTCCCTAGCAGGTTTTTAATTTCAGTTGCTGTGACAGCGAATAGACTAACCGTGTGAATTTAGTATATGCACAATGCATCTTTTACTGTTTATGCGCTACAAGCAGTGCACATTATGCTATATACGCTAAACTTATCACGTCAACACGTGAATTGGACTGCTCGACACTAATGATCATTCCTCTTTTAATGTTTAGCCTCTCCCAACAGATTTTATTCTTATTTAACAGCTCCATCACATTCTGAAAAGTGATGTGTGTCTTTTTCATGCGCATTACTCCGTTCATTACCTCAGTTAAAAAATAGGATTTCTCTCCATTTATTCTGAATCTTATACACCCTTCTTCTTCTCTGCCCCTGCTCTCTCATTCACTCATTCATAAGTATTCCTTTTTCCTTGTTCTAAACCCATAACATTCCGTCCTATCTACAGTCTATTTTCTTCTTTCCATTTTCCATCTTACACTTCTCTACACAGTAATTACTTGTCGTATTCGGTACCTCTCGTTTTCTCCAGTATCGTAATAAATAAGTTCATGAAGTGGAGTTGATAACATGAGTTCAATTTGTGTAGTGATACTTATTACGACAGAAGAATGTTGAGCCATTCTCATGGATCATTGGGACCTGGTCTGTACTGGCATATATACTTTAAAGATCCTTTACTATATCGCATTATGACACCCATGCTTGTGAAAATACTATTCAGATTATATCATCGATAAATCAATAAAAGGATGCATGAATATCTTGATCATTATATCGCTTACAGTGCATCATACTTAACCTTTATGGAATTTTTTGCCTTATCAAGTCTCTAACTCAATTGAAATCAAATCATAATTCGGGACTCAACAGATTTTCATGCATCGCATAGTTTGTTCAATGAATGATGGTAAACTGATTGATTGACTTAACTATTTGCAAATCAACGAATTGACATCTATATACAAAAGTTGGAAAAAATTACATGATGGTTCGAATTACTATTTACTTCGAAAATACATCGTGTGATAGAAGCGTAATAAAACTGTTTCAAATCGTTATTATTACCGGAAATAAAGAACGTAATTATTCTAATCGTTTGTGTTTGCGGCAGATTTATGACTATATTAGGGTTATGGCCCTGCATGTTAATTTAAAAAATCATATTGTAGTGTATGATTCTATGTTGTTGATCCGAATGCCGAAGTAGATTTGCAGTAGTGATCGTTGCCTCAACTAGACATAACTAATATGAACAATTGTAAAATGCAGCATTGGCAAACTAGGACTTTTTATCTTAGAAATGGACTGTACACATGCATGTGTAATTTCCCTGCGATTCTAGCCCTAAGAACTCTGGCTATTCGGGGCAAAATGGGCCGTCTGACAACCACTTTTCAAAGAAGAGCCTACATATTCTGCGAAAATGATAGCGATTAATAATATCTCGAAACACGTATTTTTATTTAAGTAATTCCATTTAATTTAATTCGACTCATTCAAAGTGATTCTGTTTTTTTTTTTTTTTT
>CAJUYH010000477.1:0-65624 GCA_910591685.1 Galerucella tenella | reverse complement strand
TTTTTTTTTTTTTTTTCAGAACAACAAGCAGCGCAGATAGCATATCAGCAGTGGGTGGTTCGAGTGCTGGAACGAATGTGGGTAGCAGCGTTATGAGCGGTATTAGTGGAAGTGGAGATCCTCGCACGTCAACTGCGGGACCGCAAAATAAGCAACTGCAGAATGCCAAAGAGCATCCTTCGGTATGTTACTCTTTTTATTGGAGGGATTTTCTACATCAAACTAAAGTAACGGGAATAAGCATATATCTCTAGATCTCACGCAATGACTGGTTTAAAAAAATATTTGTGTGCCGAACCGCGGCACGAGAAGAGAAATTTTTTGGACATATTGGGAAAATGATTAGGATTATAATTTAATGTTGGGAGATTGAATCAACGCGAGAATGGGATAAGTTTCATGTACAAATGTCTTTATAATACAACTTTGCTTGTAGTTCAGGATTTTCCTTTGTTTACTTATAATTCTGGTTGTATTCCACTATTTCATATTATTAATACACCATGTCTTACATGGAATGACCATCGAGTAGTATAATATTTGTGACGATCCTGAATCCGAATTTCGGTGTCATATTCAGAATGATCTAGCAGTTTTTGAATTATTAGTCAAGTGAGAATGGCAAATGAGCGAGCAGTATTTTGCCGCCATAGATAGGAGAGAGGGGGAAGCCAGAAAAAACTCTAAATATCGAACGGTGGTAAATGTCTCAAGAGACGATTGTACCTTGGGTTCTACGGTTATTTTCTGACACAGGATGGGACTTTACACTTTTTCCATAACCATTACCCGTCAAAATTCACTGCCCGAAATCGCATAGAACGTTCTATATATATATATATAGATAGATAGATAGATAGACAGATAAATAATTTAGATAATTTAGAAAAGATCATTTAGATGAGATAGTTTAGATAATAAAGATAATTTAGATTTGATAATTTGGATAATCTAGATAAGTTTGATGAAATGATCTAGATAATCTACATAAAATTAACTAGATAATTTGATCTAGAATATCAAGATAATTTCGATAAAATTATCTAGATTATCAAAATTATCTAGATAATTTTATAGAGGTTATCTAGATAATTCCGTGAAATTATCTAGATAATTTTATCGAAATTATCTAGACAATCTAGATAACCTCTATAAAATTATCTAGATAATTGTGATAATCTAGATAATCTCATCAAAATTATTTAGCTAATTTTTTAAGAATTATCTAGTAATTATCAAATAATATTCCAAATAACTCAAACATAAACAAATATGAATCCAATTAACCATGAGCATATCTTTGGCTTTAACTTCCATTATAAGTCTGTACTCTCCTTCATTTTTACATAGCACTTGTGATTGATCTATTTCGTCAAAAGAATTAATGTGGACAAAATGATTTAATATCCAAATTTGAAATAGAGTTTGTTTACACATTACATATTGCACCATATGTCTTCCATCATATGGCTTGAATTGAATTTTCTGTGTGCTTGACAGAATCATTAATATTCAGTATAAATCAACATAAAAAATTGGAGTTTATTTGGTAGTAAAATATGAAGTTATGAAACCAATACAATTGCCATACTTAATTTAATTTTTGTATCTGATGCCAACCAAAATACTATACGCGACCATTTCAGCCATGTGAGAGAATGGGACCTATTTGAAATCTGTCAATTGTTGTAATGTTAATGAGAATTAATTTTGAATTTTAATTTCATGAACGTGATGAAAGAAGTAGAATCTTATAATTGGCAACTCGTATATCAGAAAAATCTGCTCTTGCTGGAATTAAATTTTAAAGTACCGCTGCAACTTTATTAATAATTTATTATAATGTGAAATTACGATGAACGTTTCATGTACGAATACACGTACTGAAACTGTACTGAATTATAACGGCCTTGTATTCTATGAAATCAGTATACCTTTCAGAATTGACATAAATCTGATTTATAAAAAAATTGGATTTTCAGAAAGCATTTTTGCAGAGTAGATCAGTTTCATTGGTGGATATGTACATTGATAATACGGAGCCAAGCGAAAATGTTGGACAAATTCACTTCAGCTTGGAGTATGACTATCAAAACACTACACTCATCTTGCGTATTATCCAGGTATGTTAAATATGATTTATCAAATTACTGAGCTGCTGTTGTAATTCGAATCATAGCATACCATTAAACTCTAAACATTTACCACTTCTTGATTCCGATCATGAGTATCATGTATTTTTTTATCGTCCTGTTATCTATACTGTTCACTTTTTATGTATATTCGTCGTTCATTGTCACCTGTACTTTTTGAATAGTTGATTTATATAAGCTATGAAACTAATTTGAATTTCAAAATGGGACATTTTTATAATTATCATATTGAATCTTTTAAAATCAACTTGAATCGCTAAAAAATTTACAATTATTTGGCGTATGTCCATATACTTTCATGAAATACGTAATAGGTATCGAGACATGGAGAAACAAAATACCTGCGTTGATATTGTAATTATATTGAGTGTCGTCACATATGATTGACTGTACCTGATCGAGCCTCGGAAGAGACAATTTACTAATTCATTTCCCAATGTATTTTTAACATACCACTGTATTATTGTCATTGTGAAGTTTATATTTCTATCCTCGTTGCAAGTGTACACTGAGACATTCTTCATCATCTGCTGTACGGTAGTAAGGGAAAGAGCATCCCAGGTTCGCCGCCATTGATAATTGTTTTATTTCATGTTTTTTGACATTTTTATGAATCAATTATTTATAGTAATCATCAAAGTACATAGTCGGATACGTTTTGAAAACAATAATTTGTTTAATTAAACTGACGGTCACACATCGACAGATATTAATGACATTACTTTATGTTCGTCTATATTTTCATATATGAAATTCATGAGAATAAATAATTTCAAGTTTGTTCTAATGATTGGCACGGAGCAATGTCAATGAAAGTGAATTTTATTCACAGGGTAAAGACTTGCCAGCTAAAGATTTGTCGGGTACATCTGATCCTTATGTGAGGGTCACGTTACTGCCCGATAAGAAGCATCGGCTTGAAACAAAAATAAAAAGGAGAACTCTAAATCCGCGGTGGAATGAAACTCTGTATTTTGAAGGTGAGTCGTGTAATGAAATGATTTAAGATTTGCTAAATTACATTGCAAAACATTGTAATTCATGACAGGGAATATGGAAAATTTACATGCGCAATTGTGAAACGATTATACTTCATTTTTACGTCGATTATTTACATTTGACAATTATGTTTGGAATTTTATAAAAGTGTGAGTATTACAGTGAAAGGTGGATCAGGATTGGGTGAAGTTAATGAATTTCATTCATAGGAAAAAAATGTTGTTTATTATCAGTTAGGTTCGGGTTGTTTACTGATTTAAATTGCACTGAATATATGAGATTCGTGAACCTATTGGAGTAACATGGGCCGTGCGGACAGCACTGAATCAAAATGTGTGTAGAGAATACGCGTGCGCACACTTTCGATGTCAGCCTGGAAGGGAAAACGGATGTTGGGGTAAGATCGATGGAGATGTGGAGACAATGCACTTACCCTATTACGAATAGGATAATTTGGGACTTCTAATTAGTCGCGCATGATTGGTATGCATAAGTGCCAATTTGTGTTGTGGTGCCCAATATCAATTTATTGCGGTGATGAACGGAGCGAAATGGATGTGTGTCCACGTAGCAATATACTATGTACAGAAACAAGAGTTCTGTAGTGGTAACAAACTTGGATCTCGTCGATCGTTACTTGGAATTTTTGTTGTTGTTCTTATTATGACACAAACAAAGAATGCAGATCTGCTGATTCTGCGTGTTGTAAGCTGAGCTGTGACTGCATTTCGCCTATGATACTACGGGTGGACTTGGAGGCCCTCCACATTTTGTGGTCGGTCGCAAAATGAGGTGGGACTTGAAGTGGAGGTGGTTGCCAGCCCAGGAAACATTTTTATGTTTTATGAGACAGAACCCACAATCACGTTTGCTATTAGTGACATATAGGGCTGAGGGGTGCATAGGCCAGTACTGGCGATAGCCTATTAGTGCAAGTATTGATGAGTCAGTGCCCGGTTACTAATGATAACTCAAGTTTATAATCAATTAATCATTTTAATGACTTTCGGAATAAGTCTCAAATGATTATCATTTTTAGTGGACGTTCTCCGTATACTATTTTTGTTTACTTATAACATTACAGTATTGCATGAGGGAATTAGTTCAGATAAAATATTCCTCATAGCCTTTTTATATCCTTTATTGTGTCTTTATATTTTTAATTTTTTTTAAAATGTATTAGAAGTTACGAAAAATAACGTCCTCACGTCCTAATATAAAAATTACTTTGGTACGTTTCGTCGTACGATATATAATAACAAAATCCCACATTTATTTGACACTAAATTTTGTTCTATAGGGTTCCCGATTCAGAAGTTGCAGAGTCGAGTACTTCATCTTCATGTATTTGATTACGATCGATTCTCAAGAGACGATTCAATTGGGGAAATGTTTCTGCCACTTTGTCAGGTAATTCATAAAATTTATATTCTGAATCTTATTATACGTGTTTGAAATGCCATGCTATTTTCATCACCAACGGTTCAATGTTGGATCAGAAGGACATATAAGTTCAGCAATAGAAAGATACATTAGATGTCAAATGCTACATTATCTGTTGATTGTAAAATGTTGAAAAAAAAAACACCGAGTTATTTACGTACTCATATTTTTAATTTTTTTTTGTTTTTTTTTTACATATGTGCAGGTGGATCTTTCGGAGAAACCGTCTTTTTGGAAAGCTCTCAAGCCTCCAGCTAAAGACAAATGTGGCGAACTTCTTTGTTCTCTTTGCTATCATCCTAGCAATTCTGTGTTGACATTGACTCTGCTGAAAGCTAGGAATCTTAAAGCCAAAGATATTAATGGGAAATCAGGTACGTCCGGCCAAATATTATATAACGGTTATATCATATGATAATGCTAGTATGTGTTTCAAATTGGAACTTCTTAGCAGACATTCGTGGTTTTCGCAGTGTTCGCATATACAGACTATTTTCCTCCGGAAACGATCTCAAGGTGCCTTGGACTTAGTCTTGTTCTTGGATTTGCAAAGTACAATCATCTACCCATGTATTCGATCTCTGTCACATTTTTAGCGGCCAGGTTTTTATAAACAATGAATTGTAGACCAATATTGTAAACAGTTCGACCTCAATCCATTACATTCAATACAATAATGGATACTTTCATTTGCAGCTTTAGTGTTTTCTAACTGCCCGTCTTCTCTATAACCTCTTATAGACCAAGGTTTATGTGACTGGTCGTTAATTAGTTGTGTTTAAATAATTGGTTCTTTATCAAGTTATTTAAATTTCTAGTTTCACCACTATAAAGTCCCTCGGCACAATTTTCGATATTGTCACTTGCTGACGATTGCGCGACACACATTTATTCATAACTCATACCTATGATACATTACAGCCATCCCAATTTTTAATTCAATTGCCTCGATAGAATATAAATCTTTTCTCAATTATCGGCCGTATACGAGAACGCATGTGCTCGTTTTTTTAACATGTCGTTTTTCGTTGCTGTTTGGTCTATTCCGTGATCTATCGGCTCCCTACCCTTGTGCCGACATGTCCCACCCTACAATCGCTACAGTGCTTGCCGTCAGAGATGCCAGTTCGTAGTAGAATACCATATACCCATACACCACGATTTGGCATCTAGTACAGTAGTAGTGTTATTCCAGTGAGGGAAACCAACTATTACGACCTGGCATCACCGCTCTCGCTACTTTGTGCGTGCCGCTGCCCAACATTGTACGTCGTCACTCAATTGATCGATGCCGCCTAGGTTCGTCGCTGTTCTCGGATTGTCACCGCATCCCCTCTACATCTAAATGATTTCTGGCGCGCTCGCGCTCACGACGTTATATTTACATAAAATAAATTAAACATACCTATATTGAACGCGCATTTCTCCTTTTCCATGCGCATATATTCTTGACGGTGTGAATGCAATTTACTGTCCTGCACAATTTCTCATATACGCATTACAGAATTATCAATAACCACAAAATATTATTTCGGTATTAAAAACGTCTATGCATACGAACAAATGAAAGAATTTAAAGTGTTTTTCGAATATACGTAGGCCCTGACTAACAAAATACGTTTCTCGTACAGGAATAGATGTCTGTATAGATATACATGGATCCGAGAGATTGCCTTATTGGTCATGCGTGAGATTAACAGAACGGCGTGAATGTCACAGAGTGAGTGAATAGGCGTCAATACATAAGTGATACGCGAGATGACCATAAGTTCACTTTTCAATACCGAGCAATAATCATACTATATAAATAATTAATTATGTACATGCTATATAAACAATCGATAAAACAGAATGACTGAATGACATCTTCGAGCATAGTCATTGTGTCGTAATCGAAGATATATTACAGTACTCCTGCTAGATACATTTATTGTTATTACGGAATCATCTTTATTATTGTTATTTTCCATAAAATGTCACCACGTATTAAAAAGGTCGGTGATGGGCGTGTCTCACCATTCAGTAGAGCAAATCTCTGCTATAAATACATGAAATAATTTTCTTTCCGGCACGAAATAATGCTAAAATATTGATATTATATAAATATTCAAGGATCATTAAGACTTTTTATTCAGAGCTGTGACGGTAAGTTGCGTCAAGTTCATGCACGTGAAACTGAGCGAACATCATCGATAGGATTATGTAGATTTTCCATATCTCAGCAACCATTACAAATTTGAAGAACTAGATAAGGTCGACGGATTCGATTTAATAATTAACGAGATATTTCATAAGAATTTAAGTTAGGTTTTGCAGTTTTCACAATTTCGGAAAGAACGTGAGACTATAAAAGGCTGATGTGCATGAAGTCTGGAAGGGATTACTTTTATAATTATGTTACATTTTCATATATCATTGATGGTACCATGTAATACAACAACTTGAGTAATTGATCAACAATAGCTTATAATATTACTAATCTGAAGATTAGCTGGTGCAACATTACCGCAAGCAATGCCGTATTTCATCTATACGGAGTGAATTTTATGCTGAATATTACCCTGTGCATCGTAGTAAGCCTGGGTCAATGAACATTCCATGAAATATTGTACATTTTTATGCGAACTTTCAGAGTGGACTGCTCTAACGATCATATGAATTGAGAATATGTTTTACCTAACTGTGTAGTAGTAATAGGAGAATAATAGGGGAATACTAAATTACTCTCAATAATTATACAAAATTTACTTAATACAAAACGTTGAATTTTTATCCGTCGAATATTTTGTATAAATCTTTACATAGTAAAATTATACTTTACCATACATTATCTGCAGAAATTGAATCAAATAATTTTTACAAATGTCTAGAATAAAATTTGCTATCACATGATGTTATCAGTATTCGAATGTAATGATATCCTAAGCCTATTAGATTGTAAGGTAAATTTTTCTCCAGGTTTTATCCGAATTTATATCTATTATAAAATTCTCCTCGTGTATATCGAGAATATTCAATGTCTCCATTTAATGTATGGCAATGAAATCACCATGAGCCTATTATTTGTATATACCTATTTCATTTTGAGTATTTAGAATTCTCCGAGTAAATATCGAATTCGAATTGATGTTATGTTTGACTTACCAGAAGTCGAATCAAGCATTCGTGAATTTCACCATGAATTGTTGTTAAAAGTTTCATTTCTAAGCGAACTTCCTGAGTATATTTTGTTTTTTTTTTCGTAGATCCTTACGTGAAGGTATGGTTGCATTTTGGCGAGAAGCGAATCGAGAAGAGGAAAACTCCTATATTCAAGTGTACTCTCAATCCGGTTTTCAATGAAGCATTTTCGTTCAATGTTCCTTGGGAAAAAATCCGAGAATGCTACTTAGATGTTATGGTCATGGACTTCGACAACATTGGTCGAAATGAGCTTATTGGCCGTATTCAACTCGCTGGTATGGCCTTATTTTTTTTTTACAAATATATCAATAAAATAATAATTTCTTGTTGAACGTCACTAATTATTTGAGTATTCATAGCATTGTGTAAAGAATATAGTATCATCAATTCATTATTATCTTCAAGGCCTATTAATTTTTCAAAATTGTGATTCAATTATTCTTGATACTTGTCTACATTAATTTGATATTTATGAAATTAATATATCCGTTTCAAACGACGATATTGAATTTGTTTCAGGTAAGAATGGAAGTGGCGCGAGCGAAACGAAACACTGGCAGGATATGATCACGAAACCAAGGCAGACAATTGTCACGTGGCATCGCCTTAAACCAGAGTGAAATATGGAAGTACATAGAGAAGTGATGCTACATTATTATTTTATACGGTTTCGCATTGACCTTTGTAGAGTCTTTACGAATACATACAGATCTGCAAAGAAATGTGATAATGATGATGCTGCCGTTATTAAAAAGAACATCAAGCTATTGAATGCGATATAGGTGTAGCCTAAGTTGTGAACAATTAACTCGGTTGTATAGCTATTCAAAAGTACAAAGTAATGACAAAAAGTATCGTCGATAACGGTTATTGTGAAGAAAATTTTCTTAGTTGTAATTGTTGTATGTTGCGAAATAATCATAATTAGAGTTTACCTATGTATGCGAGAAAATATGTACAGGAAAATGCTACATTAATATTGAAAAAAAGAACGGGAATCATAATCTGAAAATTTACCGGCATGGTTGGCAATTCGATTTAATCAACCGAAATGACCCGGATAAGCAATGAAGATTCCAGTTCAGACTGTTATATAGATACAAATGAACTTTAATAAGAAATAGCAAGTTCGTATGGAATATTTGAAATTAAAACCACGCAGGGTGTAGTTACTCCGACGAAGCTTGTATTATGCACATGTGCCTCTTCCCTCGTCCCATAATTTACTATTATATTTTTTTTTTAAGCGCTACAATGTTTGAAATAGTATCAATTGAAGCCGCGCCCCATACCATATTATAGTTGTACAATAATAGTTACGAAACCACTGAGATCTCATCACAAACGAATTTTGAGTAATTTTATCAAATACAGTGGAAATAATCGAAGGATAATATATGCCCACGACATTATCGCGGGGAAGCTTTGCAGTACAAAATATCGCTATTAAAGTGAATTATCATATTTATTTCAATACAACAGAAGATACAGAGAATATAGCACAAAGCAAATGAGAAAAATAGTGACTTATATCAGAAATATCATTGAAAAACAATAAAAAACATATCTGCGATATTGATTCGACAATGACGACTCTCTTTCACATTTAAAATTGGAATTCATAACAAGAATATTACTAAAAATGTGCATACTTTCTAATTATGCATCTTCTACGCGGCTATTAGTTAATTTGATTATTAATTACAAAGGCAATCGGTTTCGTTTTATGTCAAGCACACACCATGTTTGCGAATTCTTCATATCATTTATTCATATCACGAAATGTAAGTGATTTTTCTTTTGGCAATTTTTATAGTTCGTATGAGGATTGGTAGTGATAGAATTCTCATACTTTAATCGGATGTGAGATTAATGAGTAAAATTTACGTGAAATTAGTTGACATAAATTTTTAGATAAAAAATAACACTGCAAAGATAATTGAAGTCGTCTCATACTATCTTGGATAATTATTCCCGGATATGAGAAATTCACTTTGCAGTATTTCAAGCTCTTAACAGAAACACCTGTATATTTTGTAACAATGCGAAATTTATTTATATCATAATACCGCATGAACAGAATTATCAACCAATGATAATCGTGATTTTAGTACAAAAATTACCGTGAAGTACAGAAACTGTAGGACATTGTGGGTATGATGATATTTACAATTATTGCACTGTGAAATTCGTAAGAACATTATTACCATGATGTTCTATAAAACATGTGGTGGAACTGGCCATCGTATGAAGCCGGCAGATCTCATTATCGCCATCCGATGTTTTTATTGTAAAAATGTCGTCAACTTAATTATAATATACCATAATAGAGTTTTTATTGTTAATTGATAATTCATAACTTGATTAAAATTCTCTCCACATATTCATATAAAGAAAGAACAGCTTTATTGTAAAAATTCATGTCAAGAATGCGCCGATAGTGGATTTTATCAATTTTTGTTTACCCTTCCATTACCTGAGATATTTATTGGCAAATATATGATCACGAATGTTGATGCGCATGCTGTTGTCTATATGTATTAGCCCCGCGATGTTTGACATTGCTGAAAAGTTAATCGAAAAGTGCTAAAATGTGAAAACAAGATCATGAATTTAAACACGTGATAATCTCCATTAATATTACTACATGAAATCATATGATTTTCATCCTAATAGTCAACAAATCCCAGATTTATATAAAATATCTCTGCATTGTTCAATTGATTTTGCAATAGTTACCGAGATTTCTCAGATCAAAAATCCTATGCTTCTTGTGAACTGTGAAATAGAGCGGCAGTGAACTGTGCAGGGAATTATTTTAGTGCAAATCTAGATAAATTGAAAAACTTACTGTATTACGTAGAAAAAATATAAAGGATCCATTTCTGGATTCGCTTATGTACATTTCTGTGTTGAGCATTAAGAAAAATAAAAAAAAAAACACTCACGATATCATTGAAAGTCTACATTGTTTTAGAAATCTGATCGATTTTTCAACCATTTCAGGGACTATTAAAAGGACTAAAGCCATAATGAAGTGCTGCAGCAACTACAAATACTATTATTTTATTTACTGCCTTTTGACAAAGTATATAGTATTTATAAAATGTATAACGCATCATTCGCAAACATTTCACTGAAGGAAGTGTCCCGAATAATTTGAAATTGCGAAAATTGTTTCACTATATATACATGAATTACATAGTCTTCAGTCAAATGATTCTGTCATATTATGCAATTTGTCATCCAAATTAATATGCATTTAATGTAATGAGATCCAAATTCAAAGTGTCATTGAATATGCAAAAAAAAAATTGAAATATGAATAAGGGAATTCTGCAAGGGTGATTTCTTTGTTTATACTTTTTAAATTCGATTTTCTAATTATAAGTGACAGTCAGAATACAAATCATCATTGAGAATATCTATTTTACTGAACGTAGTAGGGACATAGCACAGCGAACAACATTTAGTAAGAAGTATTAATATATTTACATACAGGGTGTCCAAAAAGTCTGGAGACGGTCAAAACAACGTGTGAAATATTTTCAAAAAAACTATTTTTTGACCTCATTTTCGATCCCCCAGTCACCACCCAGTGAGTGGGACGGGGGGCAACTTTGAAATCTTAAATAGAAACTGGGGTCGAGTGATACATTATTTGAAAGGGCACAAAATTACCTTTCTAAAGATACCCTATCCATCGGATTTTATTCAAATCGTAAATGCAATAGCATCAATGACAGAATATAATTTTGTAATTTTGTAGAATTTCATTATCGAAAACTACAATGGTAAATAAAAATTTTCTAAGAGCAAAAATATTCTCAAATTGATCAAAGATCACACTGGGATGTTTTCAAATTTTTCTATTATTTTTGTTTCTGGAAAATTTGTATTCAAGTTTGTAGTTTTCGACAAAAAAATTCTACAATATTGCAAAATTGTAATATAGAAAGACGTCACAATTTCGCTTGACACTCTACTGGCTAGAATTACGTTGTTGTCATAATACCTATTTTTAACAAAATTTTATTTCACCGTGTTAATAATCATTTACATAAATTTGAATGAGAACATTTTTCTATTCATCGTCTACTTCGTTATCCTGCTTTCTTAATAATCGATTGATGACATGGGATGATATGATTCGTTGATTTTTATTATTATATATCATCAATCAATAATTACTCAGTTAATATTTCAACGATTTATTTTGATCAAGCCTTTCTCTGGTTGCTTATGATGGCTTCTGTTTCATCTTGATTTATACTAGGACATAGTTATCTTTTTACTTCTCGTTCATGTTTTGTAGGTAATACTTAAAAATACAATGATAAAAATTATGGTTTCAATGTTGTCTTCTTTTTTATTATAGGCAATAAATTATTTATCAATTTTGGAAACGAATATGCATGAAACAGTGAATGAATTAAGTTAAATAATTAAGTATATTCAATCTATATCAATGTTGATACACACGTATATGGCGAATCGTTTTATCATTACATAACATCCCATTTCACCAAGTAAACTAACTGATTTACTTCTAGCAAGCAGTGGTAATAATGGCACTATAATGGAAGATATATTACAGCATACCTACTGATTAGGTTATAATTGACTGTTTATAACAGTGGGGATTGTCCGATTAATACAATCGTCATATCTTTTTCTTTTTTCCATTTCAGATATTGTCAGCCGATAATATTGCGGCGTCCGCATCGGGCCGTATCAAATAATTTAAATCACCATAACATTCGTGATAATGCAAATAGAAAGTCATATCAATCAATGTTTGGTCGATCTGTCATTGGACGACAGGAAAAATACCGAAATAATAGAAACATCAATAACAACAACAGCAACAATAACAGAAAGTAATATTCATAATAGCAATAATAGAAATAACAAGAGCAAACATTGGAATTTTATAGCATTGTTAAAATTATCAATAAATTTACAAGATAATGTTCGATTCATATTATCAAAAATATTCATGCCTTGTGTATTTCATCAATAGTAACACTTTCAATAATCACAATTCGTTGAATAATTGTAACATTTATTTATATTTATTTAAAAAATAAATATGAATTCGAAATTGGAAGTTGACATATTGCTTTAATATTTTGAAAGGCAACGATTGTTGAGTAATAATTGAAACACATGAATAATTAATTATGTACAAACTCTACGAATAATCGATTAAATGATAACAGGTTTATACACCCATGTGGAGTGGGGCATACAATTCTACATCGATTCGTTGTTATTACATAGAATCCGACTTTAACGACAAAAGTAACTAATAACTTTGAGCGAGGATAGTGAGCAGTGCCGCTATTGTTGGAGGTGTGTTCCAGCACTCGTACTAGATAGAACTATTATTATTATTATCATTATTATTATTACACAATCATTTTGACTAGTATTATTTGCCACGAAATGTCTGAAGAGATCAATAATGTCGGCAGTGGGTGTGGCCTACTGTGGCTAGCCTCATATTTCTGCTATGAGTGTATGAAATAATCCACTTTTTAAACATGTACATTATATGCTTAATTGCGAAGTTATGATAGCAGCAGAGTTCGAATTTGTATGTGTGTGAGCATACAGTTGGTATGAGGCGCTACCATGTCTTGTAAATAGTATGCACATGCAAGTGGTCAACATTTCATCTGTGGTAAACTGCAGTGAATGCAATAAACAATTTTTTTGGACTTTACAAAGGTTATACTGCATTCACAGCAGACGCCTTAAAAACAATTAAAAACTATAGCTAATGTTTAATTGAATGTCAGCGGATAAGTAATAAGTAGACAAATGTCGTTATCTATAAAATCATTGAAAGAGGGTTCAGTTTGGCCGTTAATGAGAGTTGCATAATGTAGAAAAATTGCCAAATAATTTTTGAGTCTACGCTAACACTTTTTTTCTGTTTTATAGATTTTGTTTGATTTCAGATGGTTGTCTTTTACCACGATGCGTTACATTACAAAACTCGATTATTAATATTGCTGAATTGACAAAATATTTTTCAATATTTGAAGCAACTGTCAGTTATAGTATTATTATTGCAGTAAACTAAAAGTTAATTCTATTAGAAATCGTAATTTGTTCTATTGTTAGATGAAGGACCATGCATGTTTGTTCACCGGTCAGCACTTGATTGATAGCAATTAAAGTAAACGCCCACTTAACGACTCAACCAGCTGATCAGAGGAAAAGTCATCAGAGGAATTGCAATAATTATGAAAGGATATATGTGTTGTACTGATCCATTCATTGTAGCCGGACGTTTTGGTGGCACAATTTCGGTACTATTAAGGCATTCGAATTCACAACAACGTTCTCCAACACGGAACCTTCTGCATTTCTGTGAAATACAAGAACAGCATAATGTACTGATGGTATTGAAATAAAAATATTATTGCAACAAATCATTTCCTGAATCATTTCCCAAAATGCAGTGTTTTACTTTATTAATGTCAAAGCTTCACACGATACAATTTCTATATGATTAATCAAAGGAAAATTGAGAATTCCGATTTTTCATTATCAAATGAGCATATGAGGCCGTTCCCGCTTTGCCTCGCGTCAAGAACTGTGGAATGTGCGGCAGGCAATAATCTCAAATCCACAGTGAGTCACTGTTGTTATACGTGATAAAAAAAAAATAGGTATACCGTTAATATAAGAATAAACAAAGTAATTATCAACAGTGCTGCGAAGTAAATGCTATCGCGATAATTACAAATGGAGTTGTATCACTTTGTTTCATTAATTACCAAAAATTATCGTCTATGCGATGTGAACTTTTCGTTAATGTTTTTTTTATTGTATACCATGTCTGATAAAATTATTTATAATTGTTATTAGATTAAGTAGAATAAACTAAAAATTTTACTTACATAAGGCGGCCTACAATAAATGGCTTGGCACCACATTGGTTCTGAATGGTAACATACACACAGACTACACACTGCTGGACCCGGAACATATAACAATCCATGCTTTATTGTGCCACCCTGAAAGTCAGTACAATTTTCCTCCAATGGTCCTGAAAAAAATCATTCAAGTAAATAAGAAGATGCAATACACGAGTACAATAATAACATCGCATAAATTTTTCACACTGAGACAAAGATCTTTGAAAAAATCCAAAAATTAAAGTATAGGAAGGGCTGCCCGGGATAATGATCAGAGTCCAAGTTTTATACTTTGCCAGTATTCATATTTTAATTTTGAATTCGTAATGTATTTTAGGAGACGCGCGTGGTATTTTTGAACATTGTTTTATTCAGGACTATGAAGTTTCTTTGCCGTTGTAAATAATCGTTGAATCATGTTTGATACAAGCTACGTGATGGAGCTATTATTTTATTATTGACCAAAAAATGTACTCTGATAATTATTCGGTGCGATCCTTTGCATGTTTATTGTAAACACGCCAACTAATTCACACATTTTTCAAATATGTCATAATATTCACGTATACACTGTTTTTTTTATGTGACATTAAATTTGGACACACACTTTGATAAAAAAAAATAAAATTGATAGCGATAATGGAGTAATAAACACCCAGTGGTGACAAATATAAGAAGTTTTTACTTACGTATGATTGGAGAATGCCAAAGAATTAATACCAAAATGAAAATTTTGGTTGTGACGTTGAATTCGCACATTTTGAATCCTTATCGAAAATTTCAAGATTGAGTGACCACTTTCGGATGGAGCAGATGAAACAAACTTCTCAGAGTAACATCACTTCTTTAGAATTTTGCAAGGAAAAATTCAACCTGTAAAAAGTTGAAAATCGGTTAAATACTAATAGTATTTATAAAGGTGAAAAAATGATCATTCAAAGGTATTAACAAAATGACGGTTGATTATTTTTGATCGAAATTCACAGCACAAATTTGATAAATAGACCATAAATATTCTATACATTTAGTAACAGTATTCATGTGTTCGATATACTGATTATTACATCATGGCTGTTCAAAATCTGCGGCTCTCATATCACAACTCAAAGAAATTGAGTTAAATCAGCACGACATAACTTCGTAAAACTCATTGCAAACGTGCAAAACATTCAATAAGAGATATCATAATACCGCTCAATACATCATCAGAAGTGAATCAACTACGTGCGTTCAGTATCAGCAGAGCAAGCAACCGATTGGCATACTGAATTCATGCACAAAATGATTTATCACTCAAGACCAGATGTGTTTCACGTAAGAAAGTTAGAATCACTCATAATTTAATATGGCCTTCAATTAGACATCATCATTACTCAATTTCATTTCAAACGTAATCATTTATTAGTGTCATAATGTGGTATGATTGGAACTTGAAATTGAAATTCAGGATAAACCAAGGTGACACGCAAGGATCGCCAAGGTCACATTCACATCGAACTACTTATTTGGAGCATCAACAACAATACTGATGTATACGTTTAAGTTATGTACGTTTGTAACACAAAAAAATTGTCAGTTGTGAGTGATAATAATTTCACTCGGAATTCAGAATATTATTTTTTTGTTATCGCACATCAAATTCTCTACATTCCCATAAAATACTGCGACGTATATGCAATTAATCAACTTTGGATGATTTTTCAAAGACATTAGTACTTGGGTACTTGATGAAAAGTATTGTATTTGTAGTGGTCACTTCGTAGCCAACAAACAATCAGAAAATCCTTGAAATCCCACCCATGATCCTAATATATTCCCGAGAATCTATAAAAAAGTTGCACATAAATTTGGACGTTGCATAAGGCACACCTCTGTTTTTGCATAAAGGTTTATTTACGAAAGGAGAAGTGAATGAAATTTATAAAATTGCAAAAGTTCGGATCCACAAAGAGAGAGTCATTGAAAAAATACGAACGTTTTGAAAAGATAATGTTATATTTATGCGCTCTGCATTGGTTAATTTTCAAACACCATTATAAAAGAGAGTGATTAAATAATAATATGTTGTAATTATTTTAAATTATAAATAAATAAAAATTAGCTAACAAAGACGTTCCCAGCTATCATTTTTATATCAATGCGACCAATTAATTTCTACAAAAAAAAATGTTTTTAAATGTAATGAACTTGTGGTAAGTACATGTACGACCGCAGCTAATGCCTTTTACTTTACAATACCTTGAGGATTAAATTGACGCTACATTTTATTATTCATTAACTCATTTGGGTTATGTGCTACATAGAATTCTGGAATACTTAATCTCTTAATATTATACAGATTTTTATTTTATTGTAGCAAACGCAATTGTATATTATTCGAATTTTATTTTTATACTTACTATAAAACTGGTGACCTACACAGAGTAACAATAAATAAATCAATATGAATTATTCATATTTTTCTATATAACAAGTAGGAAAAATGGTAGCATCAAATATAAATTGGAATCAATGACAGCACCGCAGGCGATTATTCACGTTTCGAATAGCGATGAGAAACGATAAATAGTAAACAGAGACAATATGATTTGTTGGTTATCGATAATTATCAGTAATACTATCTCAATGCTGAACGAACAATATTGTAGATATATATCAATATTTAGTTCGAGTGTGTTGCAATTTCATTTCAATGCCAGTCCTAATCCAGTTGACTGTGAAAACCTATGCTATATGATGTATAATTAACAGATTAATTCTTGTACCAACATATTACTATTATTTCAATGTCATCATTAATATTGAAAGAGTCTATAATTCTTATTATCAATATTGTTTTTCAATTTGTCATCCGTTTTTAAATAAAAAAATAGTATCTCATGAGAAAATTTAATTATATCATGTGTACTATTATTTGCACACAATTTATTGTAGATGGAAAAAATTGCTGTATTATGTTTTTGTGAGGTGAAATCATCATGAACCATGTCCTAATGACAGTGAGCAGAATAAATGTAATATCTAAGTGGATTGTGTCGCAATAAATCAACCTGTACCAGGATTACGATTATTTTTGGCATTGCATTCATTAATAAAGTGATATTGATGAATCAGACTCAATTATTAGTGCATTTCTCTCATTCATACTTCTTCACCCATACCAATTTATCTACGTTTACTTATCTATTGGTGAATATCATCTCAATCTCCAGTTTGGAAAGGCTATTTCGTAGAGTAAATAAAAATGTTAATATTTGTATAGAAGCTTTAGTATATGCACAATAGAAATCGGCATGAAATTTAATGAATAATATGCAGAAAATATAGTAATGACAACCTTTGAGCATGTATAATTGTGAAAATGCTATCACGTTGAATATTCACTGGACGGAGCTGCTATAATATCCGCATTGATTATCAATAAATCACTAATTACGCCACTTAGCAAATCACTGATTATTATGAATGCAAGTTGTGAACTAAACAGATAGTGAATATTCCCCATGCTATGGCTACATACAAGCAAGACCAAGGTTTTTATTGCGCGCAATCATTTTCATGGAAAGATGAAATGTTGAGGAAAAAAAAAAAATTCTCAATCAAATGTTTTCCTTGCACTGTACTCCATAGTAGACGTGGACACATTCAACTCCCCTCTGCTATCGACTTTGGACCAACTCCTTCAACCATCAAATTTTTCGACAACAAAATTTCTGTTCAATACACAAATTGAAATCAATAATATGAATTGTTGTCGCCAAAGGAATTATTCAGCCGCTATATTTTTGCAAAATTTCTAAACACTGAACGACCAAAAATTTTCCGTGAATGCTGATAATATTCCTCACAAGATGTGTCGGATGCAACGGGACACGAAATTTATGATTACGCAGCAAGCTGCGCACGCCGTCCAAACAATTTACTGATAAGAAATACTACCTTTGTATAAAATTACGGTTAGTAGTTCATACATCGTCTAAACATGAGTACGCCGTCTACACGCCGTTCTGAATTCATCCTCTAGCTGACAATAATTCAATACGTCTACTCATGATCAGATCGAATAATTTTACATATAAGAAATGTATTTATCATCGTAAAATTAGGCAATGATATTTCTCACAGGCATCGAGCATTTCTCATGTGTTAAAAAATCTCCAAGAATTATTGTTAATATAACAGTGATTTATTATTATTATTATTCTTAGAAATTTTTCATTGAAATAATAATCATGGCTGATCGGATGCAGTCTGGTATATATTTTTATTGATATTAATTTGTCATTTATCTAATTAAAATAATGATATAAATTTCGGAATTTTTAGATATGGCCTTCATTTAGTCGCTTCTCAGTTGGAATTTTAAAGATGGCAAATTTAAATGTCTCAATATTTTAATATTTACTCATGCTCATGCAATATATATAGAAAATTGTGAATATTACTATCGCTTCTCAGGTGATATTTGGGCCCTAGATGGACTCTGCATATTTTTTCTGGGCCGTTTTCCAACGAAACTTGTTACAAAGAATGGTGATGGCTAGAGCCTGTGGATAAACCGATATCTGTAAGTTGATTCGAATATTAGTTTTTCAAACGTAACAATGAATTACTGGATAAATATTTGTGATGAACACAATTTATCCAAGGACAGCATTAGGTTAGTGAAGAGGTGCACCAAACCCGACAAAAAAGGTGAGTCAACATGACATTCGAATAAAATAGCACTGCCATAAACTTACCCTACCTCACATACATGATTATTTATAATTTTATATTTTTTTCCGCTCCAGAGTTTCAAAAAATTGCTATTGCTACTCCCATTGGTTTTTGCTTAATGGGCTTTATTGGATTTTTTATAAGACTCATTCACATTCCAATCAACAATATTATTGCGTATGTATAAATTGAAAAACAATGTACAATATTTAAATACTTACCTGCAATTGAATTATAAATAATATTTATATATTTTATTTTCAGGGGTTTTTAGAACTTGGTGATGCAAATATTATTTATTATTCAGAATGAATCGTGTGTAATATAAATTTTTGTAATAAATTAAGAAATATATAAACGGAGCGTACATAACAAATATAAATTGATTTTTACAATAACAGAATTATTGTGATTAAAGTCAAATAAAAATATATGAAACTATAAATTGTTAATTTAATCTTATTTTGGTTTCAACTATAAATTTTTCCGTCAATACTTATACTGATAATAAATTCATCAGCCATATCCTCATAATTTATCACAATGATTTAAATCGTTTTTTTTTTCTTTTTGGTAGTCCATGAGAATGTAAGAATGTCATGGTGAATAATGTTGATTGTTATGTATGTCATAGTCGTACAAATATTGCTGATTTTATTAACGATTGATTCAATCTTTTATAAAGTGTAGTTTTTTATTTTTTCTTCGTTATCATATATTTTATATTAATTTATTTCAAAGAACCAAAGGAAAAATGACGTCATTAATTAAATTACATATATTACATTGACAAATCTGCATTTATTACCACAATATAATTATTAAGAGCATTGATTACACAACAAATCTAAATCGCTGATATAAACGCAAGTTATATACAATTTTATTGAATGTTTATCTTGTTGCGATCAACTATTTTAGCAGGAATGTTAAGACAAACAATATCTTCTCCATTTTCATTCTGCAATTCCCATTTGACATCCACCGTTACCTTAAAATAATAACATAACAATTTATTTCATCAACTGATGTGTATCATATATAAACCTACCTTAGGATAAGAGGAGGCCACAGGCAGAGAGGTCTTGTAATGGATTAAGCTGCCATCGAATGACAATGGACATGTTATACCAGAGGCTGGATAGTGACAAGCTTCCGCATGAGGCACGGTGAATGGCATAGGGCCTCCCCACACAACACCATGGACAACAGCCTTTACTGATTGTACTGGTGACTCTATGATATTTCAATGAACAATATCAGTTTACTTGTAACAAAATTGAACTATACTTCATATTATTTTCAAGTAACAATATTGAAAATTAAACTTACTAATGGTAAAATCAATATTAATACTGACATTTTTGCCTCGTTGCAAATGACAGTATTTATCGGTGGGGTTACAATCAGTAATAACAACACTATCAACGTTACCAATTTTGGAGCCTGACAACATACAAAATTCATACGGTAATACAAATACATCTACCCCAAGAGTGATATTACAGATATAAAATATTATCTGGCTTTTTTTTTTCCTCAAATACTGCGTGAACCAGCTCATGCATTCATATTTTTATATAACTAAATAATTGATAATAAAATTGTAAAACTCACCACAATCAGTAATAACTGCAATACTAAGTGTCGAAAGGCACAAAACAAATAGCGGAATAATTCGATACATCTTGGTTTACCTTCTTCAACGATTTTGTTATATTACAACGAGCTATGCTATCAATCCGTAGCTACTGTAAATATAGATTCACCTTCCGAACACACGATATATATACTTGTCGATCGAGCCGACACTTACACTTGGAGAATTACTATCATGATGGGAGGGAATGTCATTAGTGTCACCACTTATCAACCATTAATTGAACATTAATTGTATATATAAATTGATATATATCAGTGTATTGTTATTATCTCACTTTTGAGAAAGTTTCATTGTGAAATAAATATTAGAGCGATAGATATTATCAAATTCATTAGTAAAATTAATTTTATAAAGCGGCGATTGATTATATATTAAGAAAAATTTATTGTTGATCTATCGGGGGTTGCTACAACTTAGCAACGCAAATGCTATTAACTGTTGTATATATAAAATTTATGTATAATATTGTAATCTTCATAAAGAATTGCAGAATATATAAACATGTGTATTTGCAATAAATATTAATTATTATTTACACCTATATACGCGGAAAGTAAACGAAAAATATATAAATTAAATTATGAGTAATAGTTCAAGGGACTCATTATTATTTGTTTATTATTTTATTTCATATCCATACTATCAATTCAATATATTAAGTCTTGGGAGATAGTTCCTCCGTTTTTAGATTAAGTATCGATAATATTTAATGGTTCATAGAAATACGTAATGGCATCGTGTCTTTATCATCTCAATCAATATTAGGAAATGTAGATATTATTTTGTTTTTACGATTTTCTATTGAGAAATTCAAATAAATTATATTTAATTGGGAACTATATTTTTAACTTAACTGCGATTAAAATGAATTATTATTATAGACAATTTGTGCATTGTTGCTTTGGATTCATCACATTTTCGAAATACATCGTGTATGGAACATAAATAAATTGTTTTCATCACAAATATTTATCAAATAATTCATTATTACGTTTGAAAAACTGATATTGCTTGATATTAAAGTTGCAGATATCGGTTTATGCGCAGGCCTCTAGCTATCACCATTCTTTGTAACAAGTTTCGTTGGAAAACGGCTCAAGAAAAATATGATGAGTCCATCTAGAGTCCAAATATTACGTGAAAAGCGATGGTAATAATCGCTATTTCACTGACATTCACCACGGATTGGCCATACTTCATTAATTAATAATTCAAAAACAATGGCATATATTGCAACATAGTAAATTTTTCTCGTCTCAGAATCGTCTCAAATATACGCATATCAAGTATCGGTAGTTTATTCTGGCTTACCCCGTATATAGATATGTATGGCAAGTTATCCTCAATTAATTCAACAGGAAATATACCAAAATTTAGAATTTTATGAAAAAATTCTAAAGGAACATGGTAATTTAGATGAACATATGATAATACAGATAGTATATTTACCGACCACCACAATATGGAATAGTGTATTCTAGCAAACAGCAGAACGTAATAATGTCACGTAATTGTACATATCTACCTATGCCAGTAAGTCATTTCGATTTAGAGCGTAATATTACGGCACGTCGACCATCGATAATACAGGGAGTTGAGACAAAATCATCACTAACATGATGATAACTTCGAGACCACTGTCTCGAAGTGAATTCAAACAAATTGCAATCACTTGCATATTCGACAAAGAGTATCCAGTAATTTTATATAGAATGGAACAAATACATCTGGAAGTGTAGCACTTTAAATAATTTGAATGTACAATTGTAATAAATTTTCGAATGAGAATTTACAGATGTATTTATTGATAGATAAACAATATATATGTGTATATGTATGTCGTTGAGGCATACCAATAAAGACAGGTGTGTTGTATTAATCGAAACAATCAAAAGATGCGATAATATTTAGACGAAAATAGTCTATAAATATTAATTAGATTCATTGAATTAATTGGAATAAATTAATGATAGCAATAATTGCTACATATTCACTTGTCTTCTTTCTATATTATTCTTCAGTATTAAAATCGAAAAAAAAAATTGTCACTGTCTCGTACAACAGTATAAAAGAATTTCCGATGTTTTGAAAACTAGGAATCATACTGTAAGTAGGGATTCTCAATTTTAACATTTTTCAAACATAGAATTGATAGAATCTTTAACGCTTTAAGAACTCAGTGTGGACGGGGAATTGATATCTGAATGGTGTCATTCATCGTTTAAATTAAATGGTCGTGCACAATTCCAAGTATTTCAATGATATTCTTGAGGGGATTAAAAGTGACATTTACTATAAATTACGTAACGATAAAATGTGAATCCAATATATCCTGCAGAAATAAATAAAGTGATAACAACGGCGTTTGACAATAACCCGAGTTGCAAAAAAAAATTGACGTCAAGAAGTTGTAGCAACGAGATTACTCTTTGATATCTAATGAACTATAGAAAGATCTTGCCAATCTCTCTGAAGTTTACCACTCTCACCAAATACTGCATTATATATTTCAAGGCCGATCAGTTTACTCTGTGAGAGCAACTGGAGTAAAATGCGCATGACCGTGAGTCTATTTAAATTTCAGCGCCACTTTCCTATGCCACCCTTGAATGCTATGGTGACCGCACATAGCATAATAATAATTGGAAAAATTGCGGAAAAAAAACAATTCAAAAGGTAAAATGAGAGCCAAATGAGTGGGAACGCATAAAGGATGGCGGATTTCTCTAAACGGCAGCAAACACTTACGATAGTTTGTTTACGGAATGGCAAATACTGTAAAATTACAATAAAATTGATCAGTGAAAATGTGACAGTATAGAGCTGCTTAATATTGTTCAATGAAAATTAGGATAAAGCGTTGGAAATAGTGAGAATCACTCAAGACCAAATTTTCGACAGCTACAATTCTTCAATTATTGCTACGTTATAGTACGTAAAAAAAGGTGAAACTATCTCTAGTATAAAGATATGGTCAAATAAATATATTAATTTCAATCGTAATATGATTGTTTTAAATCAAAATTATACAATTCATATTGTTGATTTCACCCAATTGCATAAACATTATGCAAGTGTGTTATCAATGCTTGGTCACATCTATCATCATCAAAAATTAAGGAGGAAATATGTGAGCTGTGAATATATTTGTATATAGCTTGGGTGTATCGAAAAGGAGATATCATCAAAACTACATCTAATTCTGCTACCAAATAATTTAATGAAACATAAACCGTGAAATGATTAGTTATCAACGAAATAATTTTTCATTCATGGAAGTATGTATGAAATAGCGTAGAATTTGATACAATTAGTATTGACTGGGTATTGACATTAGATTGAGATGAGCTTTCACACTAGCTTGATTTTTAATACTATCGCCCAATATTAATTTTGAAGTATGACCTGTACTTCTGGACGCTGGCGCCGACGTGCGGTATGTAGCATAACTTTGGACACTTGGTGGAGAAGGGATAAACCCGTTTACTAGGGAGGTGGAGCTTTATACTCCGTTCTCAATGTAGCGGTACCGTTTGCGCGAGCGAAGTAGGGGTGCCGTCGACACAGCAGAAATATTATGTGGATGACACGCGCGGCACCGTAGTCACGCAGATCGTCGAAAGGAGTTCGGAGGAGCGGGTGTTTCCTCGCGGCAGTTTTTTCTATAGCAATAATATTTTGTATTTTTTGGCTGAATATGTGAAATCGTTTATATTTTTAATTACAATTGTAGACAACAAAATACCGAATTAATCAATTAATTTTGAATTGTTTAAAACGATTTATTGGACGGTTACAGCATAATGGATTATAAATGGAGATAATTATTTGAATTGTTTACATGTTTGTGGAATTTATTCCAAGTATGACATGAGTGACTGAAAAAGATTTATCAAGCTCAATAACTAATATAACTATAGTGATAATCATATTATCGGCATTATAATATTTATAAAATATCATTATCGTTTGAGCATATTGATTGATTATGATTAATATGAATCGATTAGTGATTCTTATATAAAGAATATAATGTTCAATACAATAATAGGGCTTTGATTAATACCAAATATTCAATAAAAATTAGTGATTTCAATTAATTTGTAGAATTAAAAATAAAATTATGGCGCACTGGAATTTGAAACACTCAGTGTTTCTGTAAATTTATAATATTTCATTGAATCCGTCTTTAGTAACACATGATTGACATTCCTAAAATAGAAACTGTATATTCCTCGATACTGCGGCCACGAATCTCTTGCTAGCCACCGACTACTAACCGATTGTAAAACTCTAATGTGTTGGAATATCCCGATCATATTCCATGAGCCATCTAAATTTATTTACAATATCACAATTATTCATGTTTATAACAAAACTGTAATATGAAGTGGGCAAAAGTGCATCGAAACACATTATATCAGTGGAGTTGCAAAATTTATATTCGTATATTGTATGTGCAATTGTGGTGTAAGTGATCACGAGTCTGATGTGTTTCCGACGGGTTTCAATCGTGCGATGATGATTATACCAATATTTATTTTACTAAGGTAACATTTTCAGCTTATCTGCTTATCTGCTTGTTTAAAACTGTTGTGGGCATATACAAATGTTTCATAATCTATTCTTTCTTTTTCTTCTTTATATTATAGATAATTTTATACTAATTGCTGTCTCATTTGAATGTGCTTTGATGTTTCTAAGAATTTTATATATATTTAGCATAAGTCTCATTGACCTACTTTATCTATTCATGGGTCGTATTATATTTGTTGCTTATTAAATTTATATTTATTTATATGGAATGAATTTTCTACTAGAGGTAAATCACTAGATCACTCCACTGCATATCAAATTTTTGATATCGAAGGTGATAGATTGTTAATCAAATTGTCTTTGTTATTACAAATTACAATTTTATCATAAATACTGACATCGAGGAGTATAATATGAAATTGTTACTTCACAAATTGCAATAGCTTCAGTTTTCCTGAAACTTATTTAGGTCCGTTCAATGATAATCTCTTCTTCGGCATCAATAGTAACTATTATTTCTATTTGTTCAATATCTATCGAAAATGAAATTATTGCATTTTTTTGAAGAGTAAAAGCTTCATACGTTATTTTAGAGCATTCTCGATATTGTGTGTGAAGTATGTTGGCCTTGATGAGATAAAAAAATCTTCATTGTATTGTTTAATATCTAATCTACTTCTAAGTGTCTCCAGTGAGAAAAATCGTTTGATTGATATAATCAATTGTTGTTTAGTAATTACGCATACAATGTTTTAATATTGTGTTTGTTATTTCATAATGTTGGTGAGTTTATTATTTCAATAAGAGATAAACTCCTGTCTTTCGCCTTGAAATGTTTACACTTATATCTATTAATAACGGCTTCACTGATTACATTTACTATTTGACAGAACGATAATTTAGTATGTTCACTATATCATCACAGGCAAATCTATCAAATACTTGTTATAATTTCACAATTCTGTAATCTCACTTTTCCATATGTTGTGTATTCTTAAAGGTTTGTGTACAAGTGGACGCGCTCACTTTGGGTAGCTGTAAATTACATTCTCCCGCGTGCGCGTTTGATATCAAATCCCACAGTTTGCTCTATTTTTCCGATTCATTTTTCAACTTCTCACCAATATAGTAACACGATCTCTATCTATATACATCCACTCAAAGAATATGGTATAGGATGTATTTGCGTTTTGAAAACGAGCAACTACATAGGATTTTCAGATAATACTTTCATACAATATTTTGTTAATTGCACAAAAATTCATTGGAATTCATTTCAATTTACGCCATATGAAAATTTATTACATCTCTACATATAAAATATTCTTACATGAAAAATTCTGTTTAATTATTTGGATATTTATTTTTTGGTCGAACTTTTCGTTCACGTTTTTTAAAAATTTGCTATTATTCTGTAATAAAATAAAATCAGTAAATAATTACACATTTCATAATCCAGTTCTATTTGAAATACTTATTATGCTAGTGGGTCTTCATATCAGGGTAAACATGCCATTTTACAGAATAGATTGAGCATACTTACAAATTAGTTATATTAAAGCTCGATAATAGCATATACAAGTTTTTAAGATAGATTGATGTATCGTTGAAGTTTATTAATGACAATTGCAGTCAAATATGATCTTATGTCATAATAAACGACACGATATTATGAATATATAAAAGTGATTCGAATCTAGTGCAATAATATTTTTATTGGCTATCTTTAATGGAAATTCAAATTCATGTTTGGCTAATGTAAAAAACTGAGTCAACGGTGGTATGAAAACCAAAAATAATTTTACCTTCATCTGATTACCTGTAATATTTCATCACATAATTATTAATCGACAACTACTTTCAGATTCATATGATTAATAATAAATACGAATTAAGATATACACATATACATGTAGTAAAATTATTTTTGAACATCAACTGCCAACGATGGGATTCAATCGAGCATACGACCATTGAACCATGAGACATCAACGTTGTTGACTTATTCAATTCCCAATTCTGTTCTCTCAATTGTCTTATCGTTTACATATGTTATCTTACGATGTTGGTTTTAGAACAAATATTTCAGTTGTTATTAAATTCAATTATGATATTATTACCTTTATATTTGCTAATAAGAATAAAACCAATAAATTTTCATAAGTGGAGCAAAATGCGGCAGCTACTGGTATTAAATTTAGCTTTGTAAAGTAAATGTCCGTTCGGGATGGTCAAATAATAGATCGGAGGAATAGTATGTAACTTTAAATTGGCCGAGATTGGATATTTCTTTCGAATATATGAACTATTGATATCATGGAAAAATGGGATTTTATTATTTTCAAAATTAATTGGATGAATATATTTTTGGCTTTTATTGGCAAATTTTATGGTGAACTTTACTATTTCACCAATTTCTTAAAATAATGATATATATTTCAGGTATATAGCATCGAAAGCTTGATTAAACCATAGCTTTGTGATTGATTTTCATGGTTGTATACTCGATTGAATAATTTTAATGTGGTATAATCATTTTCTTCTTGATGGAATATATTCATAGAATAGTTTTTTTATAGTTTAGATGGCTACATTGGTTTTTTCAATGTATGTACATTTCTAATCGATTTGGACTACAATCTACGGATTTAAAGTTACAATTCTGAGAAAATATATATGACTTTGAGTTAAATTTTCATTGTTATTTCTAGTCTTTCATCTTTTTGCAAAAAATTTGGGGGAATGTTCAAAGCTATAAAAAATGATTATTATGAACAATTGAATGATATGAGAAATGTCTGAAATATATGTTGAGCATGAACTTCGTGTCTATCTTCAAAAACAGAAAATTTATTCATTTCGTTGAACCAACGTCCACTTCATATTCAATTTCTATATATAGGTAACACAATACTCTTTTTGATTGACACAACAATCTCGGCCATATACTTGGTGCTATTATTTTTCATCCAAGTGTTTTGCTTTTATTCTATTCATCATCGGCCTATAATTGCGAAAATTCACACACTTCCATGTATATTAATCTCAAAATTTTATACCTTTTTGCTTCAAATTCATTGGAAAATTATAAAAAATCAAAGTAGTTATGGCAATGATGAAAACACCACAATTTATTCTTTACCTTCTGTATCTTATTAAACAGTGACAAGAGATTTTTGTAGCATGTACTTGGTGACTATTCAAATGAGATGTTGATTATTAAATATAGTATACTAAATACATCAGCTCGAAAAATGAAGTTCTTGCAATAGACAAAGCATTACAAAATTTTTTGTTATTCAGTTCCAATAGACAAAGTAGAAAGAAGGAAGGTCATTTTACTGGGATGCTACAGTTATGAGAATAACAAATACTTCAAATTACAACATCATATAGATGGGATACGTAAGTATAAGTCAGAGAGAGTAAGCAAAAAATTGTAGAGACATTCAGGTAGCCGGATTTTAATATCATGGAGATGCGCCATTCACTATGGGACGATAAAAAGCCTAGGGGAAGTGGTAAACCAGTCCTACATTACGTTCCATGGTATTGAAATGAGCAGATTGTTCTCATTCATTATGTATTCTACGTATGAATTCATTATAAATATAATATTTTTTATAAAATCGAGTAGTCTCTCATGTGAATTTATCTAATGAGAACATTATCAATTATCATTCTATGCGATTTGCTCATCACAACGATATGCAGCAATACATATATGTATTGGGAATCACTTCCCTTTTGAAAGTGAACTATTATTATTTATAATCTACTTTTACAATTTTTTTTCCGATTTATTTAATTATTGATATCTCACGTTCTCGATTTTCAGTCAAATATTCACGAATGACAATTCGAGGTTTTGATGTAGATAGGCTGAGTCAAACCTACGTGATAATACAGCCTGTGATAATATATTTGGCAGTGAGTATGTAGTTTTTATATTTTACAGTGCACTCTGAACATGTCGATGTAAGCTTCACGACTCCAGAGTTCAACGCGGTTGAATACGCAAGAAGGGTCAACCTTTTTCCCCCTTTTATTTGACGAATTAACACACACTACAAAAGGTGAACCGGTTTTTTCGAATGTCCTTCGAGTTATCCCACGAAAATTTACCTGGCACTATGGAGTACATTATAACTTGAACTTTACCTGGAAAGTGAGATATGAAGAATCGAATCATGATCCTTTATAAATAAATGAAACATAATGGTATGGAAATTTGCATTCATCAATCATTTCGCATTTGTATCCACCAAAAAATTTATCTTGTTAAAAATAAGTTATCTTCTATAAATTATTTACACATGTGAATTTTCGAAAATATATAAAAATATACTGACATAATATGTTGAATGGCTAAAATCTAGTAAATAAAATAATCAAACTATATGAAAACATTAATAATATATTTTCAATATTTACTGATATTTCGGTTGAATCTACTTCTCACAAAGAACCGACAGACCGCCAGATTTTTTTAAGTTTGTCAGCGTCTATTCACGTATTATCTTTACATTATATAGTTCCCCATACTAACACTCACATTATTTGCCATTTCTTCACTCTTCATATATTCACAGAACACATTGAGGATATACAAATGATGTATGGTATGGTTACGCCCATGGTACATTCATACTTGAAATTGAATGTAGTCGTTAAAATTTGGACAACATTTTTTTCTACTTTTCAACTAAATCCCAGATGTTTTAAGAAGTTTAAAATTCAAACTCATCTAGAAAAAGTTCGAGAATTTCAAACTGCAAGACAAGGCAACATTTTGTAAATAAAAATATTGCAATAAAACTAATCAATATTTACCATGAAAATATCCACAAGGTATATACCCATAGTAAATTTTATTCAGCGACCAACTGACGACTCGAGTAATCAGTCAACTCCTCAGTTGAGGTTTTAAAATTATAGGTAGCGTTGAGATATTGAATTTGCTATATATAAATTAGTGGGTGAGTCAGTGATAACTGAATTGTCGCGTTGCTGCTTAAGTCGTGCGATAAGTCAACAGTCGAATCACAATCGGTTTGTCTGACCACAGCGTTCCACTAAGGATTTCATTATTTGTGATGTTCATTGAAAGATTTGTAACCACAAATGTTCATTCGAATACATTTTTACATGTATGAATATTGAAGTGTCTCAATTCAGATAAATATTTTTGAAAAATAATAAAACGTAAGGGGAAGGAAGGCAATTTAATTTTATAATGCAATATTTTTGTTATTACTAAATGAAATGATTTGAGTTCAGCTCTTATCGATATAAAATCAACAATTTATATGGAGTAATTTGGCATAGTTTCGTCAAATTAACAGTAGTTACAAAGATGTATGAATCAATAAAAACTTTCCTCTAAGGTTAAGTGCAAAGTAGTAGTAGCGAGTTATACGGACACAATTTACTATTACTTCTCCAAATACATACTTCAGTTGTAACAATACTCAACATGTACTATACCAAAGAATCTGTGTGAGTGTATAATAACTAGTATAACGTCATTCATACAATTACCGCAATATATAATACTGCAAAACTAATTTTTGCAAACACGTTAAAAATTTAAAACTTTCATATCGGAGATGCCGAGATTGAAATAGCGCGTGAATAAATGAAAAACAGTTATATAACTTTCTTTCAATACATGCATTAGTTAAAACCTTGAATACCAATATTCTACTACAAAAGACAATCTTTCATACCCCGTCTAGTAGGGTGTTGTACAATTTTGTACGTAAAAAAGTAGATTTATTCACAACAACATTTGGTATAAGCAAAGCCCTACAACTATAACTGTGATGGCTTAGATGTATGCAGAATCAAAATTTTTTAGTTGACAACGAAACCATGGCAGACCCTGATTTGCATGCGCTCTTTACTCCAGGTGTCCCACTATTTGCATACGAAAGCATAACGCTCCCAAAATTCACCCTACTTCCTCTTACCTAGGTTCTCCCCACGGGATCGTCGTTTATGGGTTACCGGCGCAGCATGTCCTGTCGTTAACCCAGCGTTAAAATTTCGTCAACGATCGCGTATAATACTTCGTCTCTGGGTCAGAGATGAAAATTATTTCATTCCAAGAGACCATGAACATATGATATTATTATGTTGTCGATAAGTGAAGTACCTTTTTGTGCATATAAGGTTAATTTTTCAATCGAAGTGATGGAATTAATTTACCCAATATCATTAATCTTTTTATGCGTTAGTTCACTCTTAAGAATGTATGTAGAAACGTTTACTGGCTAAACGTTATAATGTGAACAAACAGTTTCATTGTGGAGGCAAATAAATATTTGCATGAAAAAATTTCACTGTGGCCACGGACGAAGTCTTCCAAAAATGAGACAGTGTGTAGTTTGATGCATATTTGTGTCCATAATTATGATAGTGGTCTAAGTCATATATTTCTTGTTACGTGATATTTAATGAATTTGTATGTGAATAAATTAAAGAATATTTTTACATTATGCGACATTTTAATTTATAAATTTATTAGTCTGGATTAATAGAAATTTATTATAAATATGAATTTTTGTGTGAATTTTATACGAAAATGTTTTTAAAGTTTGAATTGAATTTGACCACTTTTATAATTATGGACACATTTATTATGATAAATTATGTCATTCCATGTTCATGAAATCATTGGAATCTAATTTTTTCTAGATTTTACGAATCTTTAAAAAAAAATATCATACCATAATTTTTGATTTCAGTCATAAATAACGTTTGAGCTTATCGTTTATATATCATGTAGTGGATTGAAACACGTAGATAATGTTTTTCTTTTTATTCAAATTATGTCACGACAATTCTTGATATTGTGACAAACACGAAATATTCTTTTTACTAAAATATATTCTGCTCAAACTTGCATTCATTCTGGTCTCTGAAAGAAACCCTTTATTAAGTTACCCATTAATTTCTCACAAACAGTTTTTGCCCATTACTGACTGCCATATAAAATCCACGCTCATTTAACGCTGTGAGTGGCCTTTGGGGCTTATTTGAAACAAAACTTGAAAGTCTACCCGCCCTAATACAAATAACATGCTTATTGGAACGCTAGAATTTTGCAATATCACGCAATACATCGTAAAGTACTGAAAGTCGTAGTTCTCCAGTTATAAATCACTACAGGAGCACGCGTTGTGAACCGTGAGACTTATTTACAGAAAATATATTTGGAAATATAAAAACGCGCCAAAGCATGCGACGTTTTACTTCTTACATTGAAAACATTTGAAACTATTTTTCGCAACGCGGCTGTTTATATCCAATATTTTTATCTTGTGAACAATTCTAATACAAAAAGAATTCAGATCATTAATTATTGTCAATTGAATAAAATTACATACATATGATATATATAGTGTCGCGGACCGTCGTTAAATATTTTGCTCAATGTGAAAATGGCATGACAAATATGTCAGTACCGTGAAATCTAATGATCATATAATAATTGAAGGTAATTTTTTTTTTCTTTCAGTTATTATGTTGAATATATATATATATCACAGAGTAGGAATATCGTTTTAATTATAGCTTGCTATGAAAACAGAAACAAGAAATATAAATCTGTTATTTCTTCGTGCCAGTAAGCGTAGCTGACGCTATATTACGGCTATAGCACTATAGGTGGATTCAAGAGTAGCCACATTTGTGGTTGGTCGAAAATGAGGTTGAATCCGAAGTGACGGTGGTTACCCAACCTGGATATAATCGGTATAAGCAATGTTGAAATGATAGCTTTTGTGTCCCGAAACATTATATTCTAACCATAATGTTTTAAGAAATGGGAGGCACACAAGAGTCGTATATTTCTGGATTCCGTAGATGTTTATGCTCTTATAGCGCGAAATACCGGTGATGCTTCTTGTAGGATGGACCATTCAATTGTTCATGCCATTGCTTCAGACTTTATAAAAAAAAAAAAAAAAATCTAGAATTAAAACCAATTAACTTTTCATTTATTGAATTTGAAATTCAATATGGAAATATCACAATACAATATTAATTCATGACATTTATTGCTGCAATTAAATTTGAGATTACTGGTTGGGTTGGTAGAGATCTTATGTCGACAATCTTGCTATAGGATGCTCGTTGAATGCAGATAATCGCCTCTATACCTTGTATTACTATTTCTTCTTGTTACTTCCAGACAACAAAACTGTTTTGTTATTGAGAAATGTAATTCTCAACAGAACAACATTGATAATTATTAAATATATTTGATATTTTGCAAATGGAACTATTATATTATTCGACTCTATTCAGCTATAAATTGTGGCGCGGGTCTCATGCTGCCGAACTGGTGGATAATATAGGTTCAGGCAAAACTATGTAGTCGAGGCCGACTGATTACATACAAAATTTCATTCTAATCTCGGCCAAATTAATCCACTCAAAGGAATTTAAATTAATAAAAAGTACCCAAGTGACAATAAACAAAACTAGTAAGTGACCAAGTAAATATGATTTATTTATTAATGGAAATCGAAATATTTCTTAAAAATATGAATAATAAAAGCATATAATTTTGCAACTGATTTTTAAAAATGAATGATTAAATGATGGCTGAACTGTTTGATATGCGCTCAAAGTCGTCACGTGACCGTTCCACTGAAGTCACTAGGAGTTGATCTAATTAATGAATTACACTATAAATGATATTTTTTTTACCCATTTGTAAAATTTTTATTTTCACATAGGTATGCAGCCGAGGTTCTAGATGTAAGACTTACAAGCGGCCATCTATTAGATGACTCTATCTGATTATTTTGGTGCCTCACATTCATTTGGTAAGATACATATTTTGGTTTATTTATTTGCAGCTATGTACTTTGATCTGTTTGTCCCGGATACCTATATGTACATAATTGAGTAAGTTCATATGGGGATGTGATAAATGTAACGTTTTTCTGTTAATATTAACGTATATTGCGTACTTAAATGCATACAGTGATTGGCCATAATTTTTAATTACAGGATAACTGCATTTCGTGCAATTCCTAGTCTTTATTATAAGAAAAGATTAACGATGATGATAATATTATAAATAAGTAAATCGTCGTAACGAAAAAGTATGTTATCTTCTATCTGCTTTCTGAAATATAATTATTCAATTTTTTTCACAAATAAAAATCATGGAGTTTGATGTAAGACAATAGTGCTTTCAAATAATTGTATTTGTACATATTGTCGATTTAGAACAAGACTGTCACAACTCAAAATTACGAAATATTTAGGAGAAGCATTTAAAGATTTCACTTAATAAAAGGTATTGAGATTTTGATCTCATAAAAACTTTATAGAAACCAAAATCGTTATAGGTGACTTGGGGACAATGTAAGCAACGAAGAAGCTGTAAAGTTCTGTACTTGTATCAATTAAAAATTTTACAAAATAAACAGTTGATATTTTCATAAAAGCATAATGTCACTTCTGCCATTTATCGGTCGCTGAACGACCTACAACTTTTATCTCTCTTCCGCATCAAAATGTACACAAATTAGAGTTGTTTCATCATGAAAACAAAAAAATGACCATGTTTGAGTTGTGGCTGCCTTGCTTCAACCCAACGATATGTTCGATATAGTCACACTATAGATCATTAGAAATTTTTTTTTTTGTAGATCATTATTTGATGTCTAATCAACTAATTATTGCCCCAATCATAAATAGGATACTAATAATACTTAAGGGGGGCGTTACATGTAACCGCCTGAATTTTGTCAATTTTTCAGAGGCTTATAAAAAAGAGAAGGAATAAATCAATCGTGTTTAAATTCAGTAGGTTTATTTATCATATATTAAAATACAAAAATCAGAATTTTTATTGTTTTTTTTTCAAAATGGCCGCCCTAATAACGTTATTAGCGTGGCCATTTTTTGGTACCAATCTCCTGAGATCCTCGCGGCGAAAGGTATCAGTCGGCGGGATTTTTAGCTTTTGTTTCAGCGAACGGAAAATGAAAATTTTGCTTGGAGCGTGTTCATAAAACATGTATCTTCTAGTTAAACCTCAAAAAAGCAAAAGTCAAAAAATCGTAAATTAGCACGCCTCAGAAAAAAAAATCCGATTTTTCACCCATTTTTTGGATGGTTTATGGGTCAAAAAAGTTAATTTGTGGATTTTTTTTGCTTTTTTGAATGAGTGCTTGAATGAGTTTTTGATCAATAAATAATGCGAATTTTATTCTAAAAATTTACAGTCATATTCTTCAGATGTTATTCTAACTATTTATGCAATAAAAAATACATTTTTTTTTACATGTATCGCTCCCCTTAATGCTGTATTATGTATCGACCTTAATTTACACAGCAAAGCAGTATTTGACGGGTCAGCTATGCCGAATGTTCGATAAAAAGCAGCAAATCAATTTAACCAACGGTTCAAACATAATTTCCATCTTCTTCGAAATCATTGGGTGTAACAACGACTATCAATCACGACAAAAACGAAAAACAATTTAATTATCCGGCTCAATCATAGTTAAGTATTCTGAAATGTATTACTACATGCAGTAATCCGTCGCCCTCTTTCGGTGCGGCAAGAATTATCTTTGGAAATCGGTTCATTTCGAATCAGTTCTGTATCTATGGTTTTTTTTTTCGTTATCTGTTTCATTCATAAATTATATTAATTTATTTCAATAATTTTGTCACTGCCGCCACAATATATTCATATGATTTAATTAATGTTATGAAAAAATTTATGGGTACTCTATCAATAACCAGCATTTATTCCTCTTATTTTCATTTATATTTTTATTCATTTCAGCTTATTCAAGTGTGATGGATTTATCACAATTGTTCACAATCGTCGGATTTCTGAATTATTGAACAGTACAAGTAACAGACCAGTAAGTATTTGAAGATACGTCAAAAGGATTCGTATATGTGAAATGATGTTAACCATAATGACAAGTACCGAGTCAGTAATTTGTCAAAATTACTTTCAGATATTACTTTTTCATGTGGTACATATTATACTAAGAATCTTCTAGCCAAATAATGAACAGATGCCGTCAGCACTTTGCTATTCTTATATCATGGTAAAGCTCCAGTAGCGAGGTATAGGGTCCCTACGTTGTTTTAATATAGTAGGAACTTTATACCGTGCTCTTGGACTTGCCGCAATCAACGAATATTTAATTGATGACTTGAGTTACATTATGAGTTGCTATGAGATTGTTCAATATGTTCATTAAATTATATGCCATATATGCATATGCAACATATATAATATATCCTCACATCTAGATCATGCATACCTTTTTCCAACACAGCTTCGGCGTGAGCAGTAGCGTCATATGTATGAACGTTACAGTTGCACTAATCAAAGTAATATTCTATATTATTTATATGAATAACTATAATGCAACGAAAATTAAAACCATCAGTTGTTCTTAAGTACATTTGTAACAAATAAAAACTCTCCCGGCAGTATTAAACAATCTGTAAAAAATAAAAAATAAAACTATATGGGTTCCTATAGCCACGGTGGTAAATTGAACGTCAATGAATTCAGATACGTCACTATTTACATCAGAATTCTCATTCAACTGTCGAATCATTTAAGCCAAATCATTTTTCATGGTCAAAAATTGATTTATCGACTGATCGTCATAACATGCTTTATACAAATTTGCATGCTGATATTGTTTGTCACCGACAGTCTGACCATCATTTTCACAATAGGAAAATTTGCTAAATAAAATGATGTAATTTTATCATCAGAATCCGCTAAATATTTTGTGTCATTATTTTAGCTCAATTATCGTGCATATTATATCATTAAGTACCTCAATATAAATTAATAATAATGATTAACATCTCAAGAGTTCGTTTAATAAAAAAAAAAGAAGTAAAAAAAAATTATATATAACAATTAAATATTAGAATGCATTTATCTTTTATACTCCATGATCTTGATAATATAGTTAATAATTACCGTACATATACGAAAATAAATTTATGTATAGTGAAGAAAAAAAATTTTAACAATAAATTTACCATGTTTTTTAGAGAAAGAGTTGAGGTTCTGAGCTGGAACTGCACTCACGGGTTGTTTCGATTTTTTTACTTGTAACTCACACTAGTCATCAGCACACAACAGAGAATAAGATGGGTGCTGCCCTCTCTGATTTGCTTCCGGCATTCAGGTCTCAACGGCTCAGACGAATCCTTCAACTTTTGTATTATTCCCTGACATAACTTGACTCACGGAGTATAGAATATTCTAGTAGCATCTGCTAGACCCACCACATTATGTGCAATGTAACATGCTTGAAATCGTTAACGAGCTCCGTCCAATCTCGCTCGTATGTCTTTCTCTCCGGTGTTTTGCTTAACTCAGTCTATAAAAAAAATAGTGTGAAAAAAGGATCTACAGATAATTTAATCAATACGTAGAGATGCTCAGAATACAATTTTTGGTATCGTTTTATGTTTAAGATTAATAAAACTCTACATATAACATTGACGCGATGAATCGATGGCGCGTGTCTTTTGATAGCTTAAGTCATTGTTCGTCGCAGCAATTGTAGAATAAAAGTGTGAGATGATGAATAATAGTTGAACGAAGTGACTGGTATTCATAGATATTTTCTTTGGGTCAATTTCAGCTGTAGATTTTCATAAAAAAAAAACGATTCCTTTGTAAACTTTGAGAATAATTTCGTAATTGCATACATATCATGCATATATTTCATAATTGCAAACATAAATAAATAAAGTTAAGAAGTCTTTGTGTGAAAAATACAATGAACGTATTTCCAATCGCGTTCCCACTTTTTTAGAATACGAAAATCGAAGGGACGAAAAAATTTTGGTTTTAATCAATGGTATGAAACATCTTCTAAACTGGATGCGTTGGACCTTCAGTGATAAAATAAAAGTCTTGTGCCTTCAGATGTATTTTATGTGCTTTGATGTTGTCTAATCGTATTTTACTTCCTCAGGCCTGTAATAAATTTTAACCAAATATATCATCACTGAGTATCAAACTCTAATCGTTGCCAATACCCCGAACATATAAGTAACGCAGTATCTTCTACGGACTCTAAAGAAGTGAGTCTTCAGCTATGGATAGAGGCTTTGAGTAGTGACAATCTCTCAATATGCATCCCATGTAGTAGAAAAGGCTCACTCAAGACCAGGATGACTTAATTACATGAAACTTCTTGGCGCCATTCACGATACGCTTGTCACAGCGTATAGGTGTGCACTATAAATATACTTGCTACGAGCGATTTTATTTAATTGCACATTTTCAAATGTGTACGACCATAGAGCGAATTCCTAGTGGTTCCAAAAAACTAACTTGCTTTAGTAGGGGTTGGATGGTAACTACATAAGATGAGTGTTCCGACATTATAGTCGAAACAACTTATAAAATTTTCAGGTGTGTTCGGATATTCGTGGTAACATTCATATGGGTGAGCGGCCATTATCTGCAATAGAAGCACCAAGAGCGACATCGTATCAGTGTCAAGAATTTGTACCCTCGGGGCTAATAATAATTTATTTATTTCTGAGAAAGAAAAAACCAGTGAATTGCGCATTACGCGGATTCACCGCCAGTTAACTCGTCTTTCACGATCACTGGTGGACTGGTCCACCTTGACGACTCGCGTCATCAGTTCGTTGACCTCAAATCATGTCGGTAACAGATTGATCGGTGGACATCGAACAATGGCAAGGTCTTCGTGCAGTTTCCATCATCTTTAGAACCGGTATTCTGAGAATGGTTTTCTCGGTGGTTAAAGGTAGATTCATCATTCAGACACGGAAATCGTTCAATAGGCTGGTGTCAAATTCATGAGCAAACTGTCGTTTCTTGCCACACAACTATCCTGGAGACCTGAAAAATTGATGGTTATACAGAATGAGGGCGTTTCAAGCAGCAGTATTCTGATCGCCACACAATCAGTTTCGGTTCACCTCTGTTCAACAAGTCATTCACTCATAAAGTTAATGGCATTTGTGGTCCGAGGTCCAGTAGATGTTATATTCTACGCTACACCGGTTGTGCTCGTCAAGGGAGTAAATAAGCGCAACAACTCATGGGTCAACTACCACGAGCAGAAATCAGTCCAATTTAACGATTTCACAGAAATCATAGAAAAGTAGAGGCAATCACAATATTATGACCGTAAAAGGGAATTGGAAGCAAGTCAGGTGTGAAGGTACGTGTTTGACATTGGTTAAATTACCATAAGTCGACACCTAAACTTGAAAGAAAAATTGTTAGATCAGAATGAACGTCGCTACAATGCCAATGACTGATCAGAATCAGTAACTCACTCCTGTAAATAAGGGCGGGAGCAGAGGCCTTTAGGCGCTTCAAGTTTATTTTCGTGCCTGCAATGTGCAACGAAGCACGGATAATTATTTCACATAATAAATGATATGCTGCAAAATAAATGAAATTAATTAATAATAATGATATAACAATGATACTCTGAGAGATTTTTTTCCTGAATCCAGGTAAAAAAAGTGACATAAAAAGTTATTGTCGGTATTTAAGTAAACAATTTTCTTATAACAAGTAAACTTTTATTTTACAGTAATCCAAAATTCACTGGGAGTAAGTGAACAATTTACTTGACAAAATCAGTTATTGCTCTACTTGTCATAATCTAAAATAAATACTTGCAATAAGTAAAATTTTACTTGCATTGTCAAGCATCAACGATACAAAAGTCAATTTTTTAGTTATGGTGATAAATTATTCTCCTTAAGATCAGTGAAAAATTACATTTGAATCAAGAAAAATATTATACGGTCACTTTTTAGTATAGATCTTCTCTTAGTATGTGAAATGTATTAATAAAATGCATAGTTTTAATTTATAGGCCTAAAATCATATATAAATACAGTATGTAGTTAACGAGATAATATATATTTTCACGTAATTGATTAAAACGCGCCAGCAGCGGATTCTAAACAGCAACAAGATGGCGCAGCAACTCATAAATGCTAGCGCATAGACTCAGTCCGCGCAGTCTGCTTTTGCGAATGGTTCTCTATTGGGTCACCGTGCACTTTGACATCTAATGTGCGCAACCAATCATGTGGGCACAGTACTCGAACTACTTACTCTTGCCCGACTAGCGTCTCATTACGATCTTCATAGTGCGATCAGTTATTATTTGACATCCACGAATTGAATTGAAAATAATGAGATTTGGAAATGTCCAGATAATAACTTTAATTCGAACAATTCAGTTGTGCTAAAAATTAATTGAACGCAATGTCTTTGAATAAATAACGAGTGAAACAATGAGATTTTGTCTAAGATAATGGCAGGGTGTATACCGTGCGTGTCAGTTCCATGAGACGCAGGTCACGTTATACTCAACTTAATCATTGCTGCATAATAATTGGAGGGACTCAACTTTATTGTTTTACTAGAGTACAGGTAATGAAAGTGGAATAGGGTCGGTAATGTGGAATACCAGGGTATAAACGAACACGTCAGTGACATCAATGTTCTAGACACAACACTACGTTCTCTAAACAGTTGCATAAAATCTACAGAGCTTCTCAAAATAAAATAACATAAGAAAAAAAAAGTGTTTGACGAAATGGAACACACGAGCAAGATACCATACAAGCTGATGCATTTTTAGTCGCGGAAAATTTTCGACGGGTAACAGAGGAGAGATTTGGATCCGGTGTGTCTACTGTGAGGGTTGGGCCCGTGAAAAGTGTGGGGGAATAAGTAACAATGACGCATATATTTGCGTCATTTGCGCATAAATTAAAGTAATAATTCTGTCCATATATAGATATATATATATATATATATATATATATATATATGTAGGGTGAATGCGGTAGAGTTGCCGTACTTTTTGGAAAATGTCTGTAACTTTGGTATTTGTCTAGATTTTTTTATTTTCCAATCATGAACATACAATTGCTGCTATGAACTTTATTAAAATACAAGAATATACTTTGATTTTAAAGAAACATAAATACAACAAACGCAACATTTTTTTATTAAAGTTGACGTCGTTCAGAGTAGTGTGGGAAAGATGCTGCAGAGTCGAAATCTCTAAAACAACATTTAATTTTTAGTTTGTTCTATTAAGTCCAGTCTAGAATAGATGTTACAAAGGTGGTGCAAATGATATGTAGAAATTTTGAGCAGTTAATGAGCTTCGCTCTTTTATTAATGGTTTTCTGCAATTGTTGTTGAGTCCACAAGACTTTTGGGCGTGCACTTGCTTTTCTTTCATATTTTCATGGCATTTTTTTAGTAAAAATATAATTTTAATCTAATAAAAGTCATTGCAAAAAAATATCCAAAAAAACATAGCATGTAGCATCTCTCTCTTTATGGGAAGAGATGCCGCATCTGCTTATCAAAGTCACAAATGAAACAGTCATCACAATGTGACATTACATTCGCAAACGGAACCTCAAAATACTACAGAAGATGTACGAATATGTAATAATACTACCACGTTACAAAGAATCACATTTATCAGAACAGCACTTAAAACTTTACAAAGAGAATTTAATTTTACATTTATAAATTCGAAAATGTCAAGTGATATTTTTAAAAACATACACTACCCATCTCATAAATGTTCACTAAACGCTCAACGCTCATCACCTTATTGACTACCTTATCGCGTAATCATCGAAATACATCACATGCGACATCTCTTCTACCGCGGCAACTATACATGTATAATTAAATCAACTTTATTATCTTCCAATAAATAAATGTATAAGTTTTCATACTTTGTGAATGACTTCATTTTTACGCAACCCTTTCACATTTATTCCCTATTTCCCATTAACATACCCGGGTATTCCATATCGACATATGATTTTCTCTACTCTTCAAAATGTCAGCAAAGTAGAAAATATTTTTTTCTTAATTCCGTATTGCATAAATATCCAATACAGATTTTCAACATGTAAAGTGTAGATGTAAGTATTTTCCATCAAAACTATAGCCCCCTATCCTTATAAGTTTGGTTATCATACATTTTTAATGTAGTAGTATCCCACATTCACCGCCTTTAGTCTACAACTTATTCATATTATTAACTTGTTTTATACCTGTGTTCTTTAACTTTCATATAATTTAATATAACAATTTATATTTTTGTGAAAACTGACCAATATCAAATGTAACTACCTCTACACATCCTCAAACTTCCACTTATTCTTTTCGTCTAACGAGATTCTGAATATTTATTATTATTTCACACCTATTCACAATACAGTTATAATAGAACATGTTATGACATATTATGATATAGATAATTAGAAAATTATCTGATTTATAATAAAAAAAATCGCTTGAATAATTAATGTGTGACATGCAATCGACTATTAATCACGAGGTTATTAACAAATTAGAACAGCATTATAACGGAACAAGCAGAAAAAGTTTCCCATTCAAATTTATGTAATTGATTAGTAATCAACAAACAGAAATGAAATCAAATAAAAACAATTTAGCGGAAAAGAATAGCAGTAAATACATGCTCGCGATAATTTCACCAATCAAATTAACATTATATTATATTCAAATAAATAAATCTAACGTGATAAAAATTTATTTCATATATTATTATCAAACACAATTGTCACAGTAACATCTCAAGTCAAGTACATATCCGTACTGGCGCCCACACGGGCTTGCGAGGTAATTCTATCTCTGTCTAAAAAAAAATCAGTACCTCATTGATCCGTAAAAATTTGACCACCTATAATTACATTATGACGTCAAATTGAATCAAAACGTCTTTCGATACATATATTTAAGCAACCATTTTGTATAATTAAACCAAAAAGTATAATATATTATTAAATAATTGTTGAAGTTCTTTAATCATTCAGAGATTTTTTAAAAAATCCTAACGTTTTAAGATCACACTCGCAATATGGTCCACAATAAATTTCCTTACATTGTGCAAAAATCTTTATAGTTCAGTCGGCAGTCGGTAAAGTAACATGCTGAAATAGACATAAATTGATCCGTGGATAACCATAACAACTCCAAGTCTCCAATTAAGGTATATTTTATAATTATAAGTGCTATCAATCATATTGATTGTTCATAGTTTTATATAATTGGTCATTGTATTTCAATCTATGCACGCGAATGTTGCACTATTATTAAATCAAAATGAAATCACTGCGTAAATATAGTTTACTCAGTAATTTTTACTGCAGGAAAATTTTGTGGAATAAAATTATGTATTCAATACTGTGAAAATATCGTATTATTACCACGCTATTTTTGGGAACATCGATCCTATTCAGTGATGACAGTTTGTGGTAGAATACCATACACTCATGTCCCACGATTTGGCATCTAGTACAGTAGTAGTGCTATTGCTATAGTTCCCAGTAAGGGAAATCTACTATTTCGACCTGATATCACTGATACTGGTCATTCCACATCACTGAGTACATTTTTACGGTTGAAAATGTAACAAAACAGTTATGCATAATCTCCTTCGAATCTCGCTACTGCAACGTTATGTCTTTTGATTATTTATTAGCAATTGGTGACTTTCAATAAACGAGAGTAATTCGCCAAAGCGAATTTGATTCATTGAACTTATTATTATTTTTTTTTTTAATATTACTGGATAATATGCTGTGTTATGGTCAAGTAAACTTCGCCACCATTGACTTGCTATAATTTTTGTTACTGTTTTTTTGTAATATATACTGCAATATTGCTCACCATATTTATCTTTAGGAATAATGATTGAATAATAATATATTTACGTTGACAGAACTATGTATCAAAATAATATATTACATTCACGAACTAAGCATGAAATATATGAGCAACCATATGGTATTGGATGAATTAACTTTAAAAGAGACAAAGAAATTAATACTTTACAACCAGAGATATCAACTGTTGATTGATTATAAACAAATAAAAAAAATGGATAGTCAGTAAATCATGATGCGTGACAGTTTTGATTGACAAAAATAATAATATTAGTTTTAATGTGTGATAAATTATAGCCAAGTGAGACAGTTTCATTGTTAAAAGTGGCGTAAAGTATACATCTGTGGGAGTTTTACGACTTAAAGTAATGTTTTATTTTATTAGAGTCATTCATAAAGATACAATAAAGTATTACTTTGATTGATCACACCATTTTAGAGTACAACTATTTTTGGTGGATTATTACATACCGTCGATTTATGTATTTGATTATTAATCAGATATATATATGTATATATGATCTTGATTACTCGCCGTATATCGCTATCTATATAAGATTAATTTATATCGACATATCTGAAGGGGTTTTTTTTTTATTATATTGAGAAAAGCACTCCCATCAATAATATAATATATTCAAGACAAAACATGCAACTGAGAGACATAAATGATATGAATTTTTTTCGTTAACTTATTCATATAACTTTGTTGTTCATACAATCGAATTTAATGAATATTCAAACTGTTGAAAGCACTCAATTTAGAGCGAATATTGTTATATAATATGGAATGTGAATTGATAGCGTCGTAGAAGATGTAGATGTGATTAAACGCAAAAGTAATAAACTCAGTGTAACTGATAAGAATGTGACTATACAGCGTGAGATTCAAAATATTTAGTGAATAGTTTTATATAATTCTAACAGCGAAGTAAATTGTGTACTGTTCTGACATACTGTTAAGATAAAAGTGGCGATGTGAATTTTTTCCTTATCAGAATTTCAACAAATATCGTTCCCATTGAGCATGAGCAGCACTCTCCACGTCACGGTTGAATTGATATAAACGATATATATTGGATTGCAATCTCACATAAGATAATGCTGTAATATCGTATTATGTTAAAGTATCTAAAAAAATCACATTAAGTAAATTCAATTCATATACGAATTCACTTCTTGCAATTATATCATCATCTTTGCATATGATTTTACTTCGGTAAAATTATAACTTTATCTGTTGAAATGTGTAGAAGAACACGAACATCAAACGTTCTGCAACATTAAAATCTGTAATTAAAACTTTAGGGATATTATTGAAAAGAAGGTCTAGAAGCCAGTTGGGAATGAGTCAAAGGGAGATTTGAAAGAACAGTCTCTAGACGCTCCCTTCTTCGATTTCTTTTCATAGGGTGGATGTGGGTGTGGCAGAGGTGTCGTGAGTCTGTTAGTAAGGGGGGAAAGACGTATAGGATTTGCCGAGTTCCTGCAATCTTCTAAAGACACACATGGTGGTTCGTCCCACAAGACACTCTCCACATGCGTGAATCTCCACGTTTTCCGATTTGTTGTACCGCCTCTTTTACCAACCAAATGTGTGATGAATATATGTTCACACACATCATCTCATATTTTTCACGGTTTAAAACCTGGTATATTTATTCTCATCTTAAATGGCCAAGGTCATACCTAGTCCTCAGCTGACTATGTTAACCTCTTAGCTACTGTAGTATGCTGAATGTTGTTGGCATCTAATCAAGACAAGTAATAAATAATACAATCTCTAATATTTTTAAACCATGAAAAAACACGTGGAATATCACACGATATATTATATTACTACAAAAAAATCATTTCAATTAACTTGATACTAAAATCATATTATGATATCTTTAAATTTTGTGTAACGGAGGTAATTTGGTAAATGAATTGCAGAGTCTATTAGTCATTTCTCTTTAAATGCCTATTATTGCGCTTGACGAGTATCCGCACTAATCGAATCAACATTCATGCGGAAGACGATTCTTCATTCACGCAGTAGTCATAAAAACGTACAATGATTTGAAAAGTCAAAAAAGAAACACCCTATGCTTTTTTCGCTCACTCAATAATCAGAACAGATTTAGTCATCTTCGAGAATGTATTAATGAGACTTTATTTTTCAATTTCATACTAACAAGTATATTTATATTCATTGAAAAAACCATGTCCCAATAAATCATTATTTAATTTTCATGCCTGCGACTTCCTTAGAAACTACACTATATATCGGAATAGGTTGATTTAATCTTATGTCCAATTTTATTATGTCCTGAAAGTAGTACATAAGAAATCCATATTTTTTATTCATATAAATATAAAATTGTGATCATTACAATTATATGGTACAATGACGAGAAGTGTACAAAATCGGAGAATTCGTTTCATGTTAAGTAAGAATACGTTGCGAAAGACCGGAGTTTCAATAGAGAATTGAAATGTAGGGTTGCACTGTGCCAATAAGTGTAAAATTATATCTCGCGGAACTTAAATTTACAATACTATTCTCAACCTATTCAAAATAATGTTTGCAAAAGTGGTGACTGGGAGTTTGGTGTTATGAATTCCATTGAAATATCGATGATACGAGAACATATTTTCATATATTATGAAATATTTGTTTCTAATATTTGAGAGTTTTATATCGATGGAATTTCATCTGGTCATCTTCACTACATATACTATTCACATTGTATTCACACAGAGTAGTGTATAATTTGTGCTATATGTAGTCGAGATCCTCTTGTGCTTTTTCCCGTAACTCTCTTGCCGACACTCCCTTTATCGATCTCTCAAGTCTCCCTCCCAGCCTCTCGTCGCAAGCCCCTACTATTCTCAGCATTTCATCTCACCCCCTCTTTATATTCCGTGTGTCTCTACCTAACCACCGATCCTGGGCAGAACCTAGCTTTTGCGCATAGCCAACCAGGACTTCCTGCTCCCGTTCCATGCTTCGGTGACTATAACTTAACTAACCGACCAACAAGAATACCAGCGATGCATATAGTTCATACTTCACGCACGTTTATATTTAAAATTTTCTCAATATAGTATATGTTATTATATGCTATGCCAGTATATCACACCAACGTGTGGATATTTTATTATTATTTCTTATTACTCAGTCATAGCCAGTAAATATCAATTGTTGTCCAGTAATATAGCACCATCAGATTTCAATGGTGTGATACATATAAATTACAGTCATCGATTAATAAAATAACTCTACGAGGCATACAGTTTATATCAACATTACTAATGTAGTTTTACATTTCCGGAAAATATATATTAAATATATACGATACTGAAAAGCTCCGTCTTATGATGAGAATGAATTAATAAGGTATCTGGATCATTCTCAATTTTCTTGGTGAATTCTATTATACGTACAGAGCTCGCAAAAATGTTCCTCTGTATATACTTCAGAAGGCTTCACCAGTTCATGAATGTACCTAATAACAATTGATATTTCATTATTTGACATTTTATACACAAATAGATAAGGTCATTGAATTGACTTCAAGTAAAATATCAAGTTGAAGTCAAATGTGAAACGAATTTGGCGAGAGTCTGAAGTGTTTCATGTGAACAATGTATTCCTTATTATTTTTACGACTTGAATTTTGTTAAAATTTCGTAGCACATATATTCTAATGGTTCAAAGATATACTGAATGTTGAAATTATTATTTAGTTACAAAATTAAAAAACATTCAAATATGAGAAATCCATATATTTGTCTCTTACGCTATTTCATATAAACGTTTAAAGAGAATAGAAATCGAAAATTTTATTCAAACGAATATTTGATAAAATCTATTTATTATTTGGCTTAATTATTTAACGAATTTTTTTAATGACAATTGCAATGTCCAGGTCATAACGACATAATGTTTCAAATAGCTGAATTGATCTTATAAAATTATTGGTATCGTTTTATCACCGTTTTTAATTGTCCATATTCACATCATGATTTTGTGGTGTTCCAAGCTCAGGATTTCATTTGAATTTTTATTTATAATGATTGGTGAATCAAAAATATAAAAATATTGATAACGTTGGCTTTTTTTATCAAGTCACAACTTAATTTCATCGTTTATTACACTCACACCGATTCCATTTGCATTACAATAAGTTTGCAAAATCGATGTTCTTACGCAACAACATGAATTGAACGTCAACTCTTCACATGAAACTGAGTCTTGCCATGCTATTTCATTCAATTTAACCGATGAATTGGAGCTAATAAAATTGGTAATGATACACAAGACTGCAAAAAAAAAATGGTATTAAAAAAAAACACTCGAATGATAGACTATCGAGAGTAGTAAGAGGAACGAAAACATTTTTCGCAACGTTTCAAGGCACTAAGCGCTGGGCGGTCGGCACTAGACTTGGCGTTGGCTCGTTCGTTAGCGGGGTCCACTTGCCCGTCTGTATTAATTTGCCTCTATCTCTATCTCTCTCTCTCACTCTATCTCTGTTCCCCTTCGTTCCTTCCTCCTTCTCTGTCTCTCACTCTCTCCCTCTTACTCTCGTTCATTTCTGTTCATTCCAGCAACTGGCTCGTTCAAGCTATCACTGTTCCACGCGCCACCTTCGTTTTCGACCCATCCTTCCACCGAGGGTTTGAGTTGCTCTGGTTTTAGCTGCTATAACTGCTATGAGACGCTCGATCTGGCGCATGCGGCCTTCTCTAATCACTTTCACATCAATATTTATCACAATGCTCATTAGGTAAAGTGTAATGATTTTCTGAATATTTTGACATCTAATGAAAATAATTTTGCTGCAAAATACACGTCAACTATACACATTTTATAATTCGGAAAGAAGTACTTACGATTAGTGAAGCATGTGGGATATATTTTTTGCTCTTCATCACGTAGGGATACGAAAGGTATGAGTTTCGACGAAATTTCTTTATTGGCTTCGATTATAATTCGGGAATGATTTAATACTGTAGATGAATTCAATTCATATAAAATCATGAGAGCATTTTGATTGATCAATACAATATTTGGAGTTGCTAGTATATTACACTCGAAATTTCGATTGTAGAGTCAAGTAATTTGTAATATTAATAGATTGAGTATGTATGAAAATACAGGCAAATTTTTGCTACTCTCCCGATGCAGGTACAATCTTTTCTTCATTGATCCATGCAGATATCTAAAAAAATTGTGCACTTTTGAAAAACAATTAAAATGAAAATTTTATTGTTTTAAGAGAGGGTTAGGCCACTCTAGGGTTTTTTAACAAATGGCATTTTTTTTTTATTGTTTTAAATTGATCCTCAGGACCTCGAAAATGATATCACAAAAGATTATGGCCGGGAAATATTTCTAAGTACTTATTTTTCAAAATATAGTATAAGGCTCCCAGGTCAGGACTTTCTATCACTCAAAACTTTCAATGCGTTTATCTCAAAAATGCTTTTTTCAAATTGGCCACCACCATAACTCGATCAATTGTCAACCAGTTCATTTCAAATTGCAATTAGATCTTTAAAAATATATTATCTAAATAAGTACGCAGTATTATTTTTTTATAGCACATAGTTCATTTGTTATTAACAATTTTCTGGTATATTTGGCAAATTTGACTTTGGAAGTGCACCATTCGGCCAAAAACTAATCTATCAAAAAAATCCTACTTACATCTCAAGCTGTTGTTATCTACAATAAAAAAAATTTTTTTATATTAAATATAGACTAAATAAGACCGTACTTGTTATTCTTAATGAAACACCCTGTATATTTTTATATTTATAAAAGCTCCTCCTGCTAGAATTGCGTGAATCACGCAAGACTTCCGTGAAACTGCCTATGAGGAGGAGGTGTTAGACTCCACGCACATATATGGGTATAGAAATGAAACCCCCAAGTCTAATATTCAACAATAGATGCAAATTCCTTGAAAGGTGTTTCGACAATACTGTGTATTATTCAAGTGTTCTAAAACGATTCATCTATATTTGTCAACTGTCAAATATATACCTGATTTATAATTATGTACATGAGTAGGAATAGTAGTGACATGCACTCAATATATATGACCACACAACTTGCTACTGTGCACTATCATTGTATATTTCATATAACGATAAGATGGATATAAATTGTAGTGCATGCGTATCAACATTTATGAGAGTATAATAATTATTGAGTATTACAATTTAATATTACAAATAATAAAAAAATGAACGAAAATGAATGAGGCGCAGAATGTGAGGGTATTTAATGAATGCGATGAAAAGGATTAATATGAGCGTCTACGATATTGCTGGAATGAATGAAAAATTGCCAATGTGTCAGTCAAAAGTTGTTTTTTAAATATCATTTTTATTCCGTTATCACGATAATATCTTCACGTCAATAATACGAAAGAAGCTGAGCTCCAGTCCAAAATATGCCATTTCATTGTCTGTATCAATTATACTGCAATGTATCCTTTCATTTTCTTTGCCATCTTATAAAGCATAAGCAGTAAGTCACACGATCAATACATATAATAATGACAACTGTCGCGCGCTACTATCTGCGTAACCGTGAAACTATTAAACTCGCGTATAAAATAGTACTGGGTACTCTAAAGTATAAATAATTTTTGGAATATAGAAATATAGCTCTGGACGCTCATATCACACGTGAAATATCGATAAAAAAAATGTAGGGTTTATGTGAATATTACAATCGATTTGGAGAATATCTGCTGTATTGTGTTTGAGCTTATCTATCATTTTAGGATCTTCTCATTTATTGAGAGGTTATTACTCGCATACCAACATCCGAATGAAAATAATACTCTGTAAAACTCTACAATTTTCGTGCAAAACTCTGTTACTTCAAATGCAATACAGAGTTCTGAAGAGCATTATACAAAAACTGTTGGAATTTTCAATAAAACTCTATTATTTTCATCTAGCAACAGAATACTTCAGATAATCTTAGAATTTCACAGAGTATATTATCTAAAAATATATTTATTTATATGCAGTTGATTATATAATAATATATATGTATAGACACATGTGAATTCATGTAACGTACTTATAAACATATATAACTATAAATAAACTAACATGATATTTTTACGAATGGTGTATTTCATTAATTACTGTTGTCGCTCTACCACCTTTAATATAATCATTGTCAAATATATTTCATATATATCGACCAGAGAGTGTCACACATTGGTTGAAAATGTATTGAAAGTGAGAACCGCAACAGCCATTTGAATTTGAATATGTAATGTGCTCACTAATCCTACAGCAAATCATTCGGTTTTAGTTTGAATTGGTAGGAAAATAGCAATGCAGATAAAGTATGTTTAGATATAAAGTATATTCTGATGACGTTTCCAATAATTGCCAGGATCTGTCAAGCCAATATCACTTTATTCCTCTTATGAGTTTCAAAAGAAGTGGCAAAATGAACAATCAAATTATCCCGAGAATATATAAAAATACCTAAACACGAGTTTAGAGTTGATTGCTCTTACTGAGATGCTCCAGTTATATAGACCAACATGGACCCAGTGCTTATTGCTTGATGCCTCGATAAATTCCCATTTATGGACAAACTAAATATGATAATTGAGAAATGTGGTATGACCATCTAAATAAATAATATTTATAACTACAATTTTATACAGAACTTACTTCTATTGAAAATGAGTGAAGCTGAGGAGATTTTGCAACGAATTTATTTCACACATATACATATATATATGGTTCGTTAAGCAAATAGAAGTGAGTCAACGTTCAAATATATTACATATTGTTTTTTCAATCATGTAAAATTCTTTGAAAAGATCAAGTCGAGGCTGTCTCCTGCGGCAGTTGTGTTTCAATATTATACATTATGAGATTAAAATATGCTTGGAGAATCTTCCGACTGTATCCTGAAACATTTTCTCATAATTCATTATGCAAACCTGACACTCCAGATGAACACATGCATGCTCATTAATTGTATGCATTTCTTCCATTCGTATTTCTTATTTCTCTTTCATATTATACTCCTCCTCACTGATTCGTTGGCTCTTCATGTTGATATCCACCCGGTGGCTATTGTTCCGTACATACCTTTTTGTCACACATAATGCCACGCGTTTAGCATGCATATTCTAATACCAGGTATGTCTTTGCATAATTAGTTTTTATGCGCCCTTGCATGCTACTCAGAATATGGCTCCATGCCTGCTGCCAGTCTGCAGACTTGTTTTTCTTTATTCTTTTATTTCTGTTAGGGGACTACTGAGGTATATGCATTAATTTCACCTCTCCATTCTGTGTTTAACTATTTCTCCAGGAAGTCCTCGCTGTATTAATCACAGCATCCGATGTTTTCCCACGACCCCTTGATATTTGCGTGAGAAATAAAACCAAGTATTGTTGCATTTAAATAATTTTCAAGTATTAAAATGATTGCATGAAAACAATGAGATTATTTTCTGTTTCAGTTATGAAATTATTATTCCAACGATTAAACGGATTCGAATATGGATCGACATCTCTTTCCGAAGAACGTAATGGCAACTTTGTCATTACTGATAAAATGTTGCATGCAATACATATATATTTCACTCATCTGTCTCACATTCAGGAGTTATAAAGTGACCCATTAGAAACAAAACATATCATTAATATATTTTACAATTACAACTGTGGAATACTTCTATTTACTCTTTACATTTGGAATTGTAACTACACTGTACACTACTATTCATTGACAATTCTGATACAAGCAGCATTCGTTAAACCAATTTCAAAAAATTTTCAAGTTTCAAAAATCAAGTGCGTCAAGTCAATGAACATAAGCGCAAGGTATAAAATACAAAAAGTAAACATATTGTCACAGAAATAAGTATGAAAGAATTAATGCCCGTACAAATATATATTTCGTTTGTACCACCCATTTAAGACATGTTGACTTCTAAAGCTTCGTATAGTAATGTCGATGTTATAAAATACACACAGCACAATTGAACCTTATACAGAATCTTGTTGACCTGCCAATAAAATATACGATTACTTAGGGTTGGATGGGATCCGAGGATCACTCAGCCCCGCATTAGTAACCTCTTCAGTGTGATCGGTGCGACTTTCTTCCATATATATTGTTGTACAGGTCCTACTGACGTATGATATCTGAGCTAAGCTATGGGGCAACCTTTCAACTCGTTTTTCCCCTTCTTAAATTTACGTAGTTTCATATATAACTAACATCGACTTTAATATTTTCGTCATTCTTAAATTTCTGCTCATGGAGGAATTGTGAAATATTACGTTATCATTATCTAGTGTGATTGTAATTCAGTTGTATATTGCTCACATTTCATAATGTGATATTATCTAAAATATATAATATTACAATATAGTTCATGATATCTAATAGTGCCATCTTAGCCGTAGTGCAATACCAAGTACCGATATTGTCACAAATCGTAGCAGTGACATGTTTTACATTTCGCGAATTTTTGGGTTGTCATAAATAATGACTTCTTGTACGCACGACTTATTAAATGGTATGTAATGTTTTATAGAATGAGAATCGATTTTAGTTACTATTCGTACGAATAATAAACAATGCATTGCATGGATTGGTGTATCAAAATGATATTGTCGCACGTGATCACTGGATAATACTCATCTCTATTGTCATCATACGAAAAATGAACTATTTATATCACTGAAAAGTATATCAAGTAATGGAATTATTTCGGGTTTTTATAGTAATTTCATAAAAATTATTATCGACAATTGGCACAGCATCTTCTCATTAAGATACCAACTAGATAAATTAAAAAAAAATATATCCAAAAGCTAATGCAATAAATAAGAAACAGAAATTACATAGTACAGTAATATTTGATGAATCTTGAACACGTATACAATGCCACAACAATGTCCAAACAAAAGAAATGGCTTCATCAAAGAATTTATCTGCCAAATTCACATGAACAGTTACCTATTGAAGAATTATAGTTGATATAATACAAAGTTTATTATATTAAAGTTAAATAAAACACCTGTTACAATGAACTGCCATCAACCTGATCAATGTTCAGCAAAATTCAATGAGCATTCACCATACCTGAAATCGTATGAAAATATCACTGAATAAGTGATTGACTTATTGTGAATAAAACACAATAGATAATCGAATGAAAAAAGTAGATTTACTTTGCCTCTCTCACTTATACCCTTATGGCGTATATTGATTATGTGAAGAACATCCATAGCATCTTCCCCATCATAAATATATAAAATTGCACCTTATATTGATAGAATTTAAATCCGTCTGAACCAACAATACATTTCTTATTTATCAAATGGCATCAATATTTAATGATAGCGCTGCGATATTTGTCATTTATTGAATGTCATCCACGTTAAAAATTCAGTGCTAAGGAATATATAGATAATTCACCAGAGAGCAGTGGATACAGAGAGAAATTTGAATACAATGTTTAAACGACTTAGAAATTGCATTCAATACGGAGTCGTCCCATAACATAATTTACCATACATCAAGTGCCATAATTATTATTCAAATTACGATTGTAAAGTATATCGTTTTTGAATTAGATATGAACAAAATTATACGGCGTAATATCGATGTCACCGTGAGGTCAGTTAACGGTGCAATACGTAATGATATATTATTATGATAATACTGAAACTTTTATGTTTGTCATATCTACTGAAATTAAAGGTATAATCGATTGGCATGAGTGTCAAATTGGAAATTATATATGAAACATAGATTGCTCGGACATACATCCCCATACGTCTCGCTAATATTTGTGTACGCTGACACTGTATTTTATTACAGATGCAAACACCATATTTTCACGTCCTCTATGTTTGGCAAAAATAACGGAAAAAAATTCATTTCATTTGCAATGAAATTGTATGTAGATATTGTAATATTTCTTTTTATTGGTGAAATCATGACGGATATAAATTTAAGTTTACTTTCAATATGCGAAACTGATTCTACGCAACTCATATCATATTATCAGATTGCCATAGTTAAAAATATGTGAGTTAATTTATTTTCCAATGATCATAAACTGTAAATTACATTCATGAAATATTACATTATTCGATGAGTAACAAAACAGATGAATTTCTTTCAAGTTCCTATCATATCTATTATGATTATGCATAATATAAATGTCTGATCACTTTAAGAATAAAATAATCAGTCTCATCCTTTATGCATTAACTAATATTACTGATAATTATTCATCGTATAAATATTATAATATATGTAATGATTTAATGCGAATCATGGTAAATATTTTTTAGCTATTGAATGTAAAATTACAATCGAGATAGTATTTTTCTGTATGTCTCAAGTATATTTCTCGTAAAGGCATCACCACCAAGAGGAACATTTCAACCCTTTTCAGAGCTCAGTACTATCGATTTTTCGCTGCATCGGAGAGAGGAAAGAATAGCAGACGAGTGAGACGAACAAGAGGGAGTCTGGGGAGGGTTGTACAAAAAGGCGCAAGAAGAACGAGAGATAGTGGCAATGTGCCTTTAGCCTCTTTTTGAGGATCAATGTTTGTGTCTTTTCATACTCGAGACAACCGGTCGCAGATTCAATGTTTTCCCCAGTAGATATTTCTTTGATAGCAACGACGTTATTCCGACTAGAAACTTTTTAAGTCTGCAATTCGGATCTTATCTGAAAGTTTCTGTTTCATATGAACTCTAGACCAGGCAATGTCTCGGCTAGATAATTTTGAGAATAAAATTTGATATAACGCGGTTCAAGTCGGATTAGAATTGAAGTGATACATCCGAAAGAAATGGACAAGGTGGCATGATCTTACTACATAAAAATGAAAAATTACATTTATATTATTTTTTATACGATGGACAAGTATCAAACCGCATTTACGCTAAATTACATGCAGCTGTGTGACAATAACACGAGTCAAGAAGGTGAGCAGCAGCCAGCGCACTTAATACCAGTATCAGTGAACATTCACTCTCAAGAAAGGCCACCTTATTGTAATTTTCCAATTACGAATTTTGTTATATTCTGTGAAGAACATAAAAAAATATAATTAAATGTAAAACCCTCGAACTATCTTTTTGTTTACATGAAAAAAAGTGTGTTCATTTTAAGCTATTTCTGAACGGAATCCTACACAGGTATTAATAAGTAACATATGTGAAGATTACGGTTGAATCTATAAATAAATCTTGTAATATTAACACTTTGTTGACCGATCACAAATGAACTCGTGTTTTCACGCTCAAATGTTATTCAATGTACCATAATAAGAATGAATATTAAAAGCTATTATATGAAAGATATGTCCAAAGTTTCGTCTTGTTTCATTATGTATAACTAAAGTTTATTGACAATTGTTTAGAATTTTCTACTCCTACATTCAATTACGAAATAATAACCGATAACATACAGTTTCAATGTAAAAATTGTCACTCAGCAAAGTGTTGTTTTTCACTTTTCATCAAATCTGATAAGAAAAATATTAGTTTAAACACTAATATGATATAAAATTATTTCTGATGTAACTTTGCGTTTTCGAACCTTCTGAATGGAAGAAAAATATAGATATGACATGTTGTCTGTTTGCATGTCAATTGGTTAAAGTATCGTTTTGTTTTATTTGGTGAGAATTCTGTAATTCTTCATTTGAAAATTTTCCAAATATGAATAGAGCCTTGCCACGCAATAAAGGTGCGAAATAGGAGATTTTTTTATTAACCATTGAAATTATTCATTGTTGCTACAACTTCGAAATGTTTTGATATATTTATCGGTTACATTTAAATCATCACTCAGATCTCAGTCAATATTTAAATTCATTGTGTTTAAAATCAAATTAATGGCGTCAAATGGCAACGTCTGGCAGTACATTCAATTTTAAATAAGTTTATAGTCAGCGCGAATTTACATTTGTGAATCCATGCATGTAAAGGCTGTACGAGTATAATATAATATGTATTCGCTCACAATTGCGCGCTTCTCTGACGCGCTATTATGTGCGCAAATTCTTTCGCCGCACGCACCAACTCAACCAACTAATTAAAACTCCCAAACTCAATTTAATACTCATTATCATACGCTTACTCACTTCAATCACGCAACGCGAGTGTCATTACGTTATAATTTTCAAAATTTAAATACGTCATGAAAATCAATTTTAGAAAAAGCAGTATTACACATTCGAAAATTGTATGTTGAATTTAACATTTTATACATGTCTCAGAAGGTCCACCCAAAATTTTGTGTTAAGTTAACATAGTTTTTCTGTGTAAAATTATGACATACGATTTATGTCAGCAGTTCAACACAATGAAAGTGTTGATCGAACATTTAGTCTCCGTGTCAATCGGACATACATACTATGTAAGTTCAACATTGCTACATGTACAATTCACTAAACATGATGTGTTGATTTCGACAGTGCGTGTATAAAATTTGACGATTTCGATCGTCAAGTTCTACACAATATAACTGTTGAAATAACGTTGAAATTTATAAATTTAATAATGAACAGACATTTTGTGTTGAAATTACACAACATTTTGTGTAAATTTTTACTTATACATTATGTCAATTCAACATAAAATTTGAATCGATTAGACAACCCAAAATGATAAAATTGTACACAATATTTATGTAAATCCCAAAAATGCGCAGCGGTGTATTGTACGCATCATAAATGTTATTTTGACATAAGTTTTAAGTAGTATAATCAACATATCACTTGCTTCAATTGTTACACAACAAATTTGTAGATTCGACATAAATTCTTCTTCTTTTTTCACTTCAATGCAATTGTTATTTTATGTTATTATTAATTTACTGTCAGTAAAAATTCGTTCCCATGATTGACATATATATACATAAATATACAAAATTATTGTCAATATATGTCAGGCCGATAGCATCGACTCAAATTTTATGTAAAATTGACGTAATAATAGGGTCGCCCCGTGACATTTAATTTCTGTTAACAACTTTTGTCCTTCATCTACACAGCATTCATGATAATTTTTCGATGACTATTATTTTGTGTTAGTTTGACATTCTTTTACAATCAATTAAATATTTCAACAGTCAAAATATGTCAAAACTATCTAACATATCTGTATCATGTCAAAATAACATCGAAGTGTGTTGCTGAATTGACATAATAAAATCAACACACGATCTTTTTAACACAAAAAAATGACATTTTCAACTGTGTATGATTTGGGAAAAAAGTACAAGTACTTGGCATACATTACGCAGGCGTAAATAGCATAGTCCTGTCGTGAAGCCTGTGTTCACAATCAAACATGTTCAGTCAAGTTATTAGTCCTAGGCAACTTTAGTGAAATTTAAAAATTCAATAATTCTTTTTAAATAATTATTTTTCTCATATTTGCAATTACTTGACATTCAAATATTGCTTGACAACAATAGGACTTGCAATGTCCTTTCAAACGAAGACTATAATAACTATTAAGACGATTTCTCCATAGCAATCAGTCTCTGTACATCAAATTACCGATACTTCCTGTATATGTTGAATTATATTAAATGTAGGTGTTTTCCTGTGAGTTACAAATGGAATTGAATGCAGTATACCGTGATCCCTCGTATACCGCACATTTCCCCAGTTGGAAACACAAAATCTAGTTTTAATAGTAATAAAATATTTTAATTAAACATGAATAAAAACGTATGATATTTCGAGTTAAGCGAATAGCATCTGAATTTTTTATAATTCAATTTGAATGCGTAAAAGAGTTCTCGAAAAAAAACTTGTTTTGCATTCCATATAATGAAAGTTCATTATAATGCAGATTGAATTGTATTAACATTTATTTTATATGCAAATGAATATTTTTGAGTTGACAAGATGATAGATATATATTTTCAATATAGGGTAGGTAAACTATTGCATTCAATACGTCCAAACAGATGCAATTAATGATCAATTATCGACTGTATAATTACACATTTTATGTTACTCTACACAGCAATTTAAAACTGTGATGAATTTGACTTTATCGAAGTGTCGGTTTTTGCCTAATCATTTCTTCTAGTGCTAGTATTTCCTAAAATCGTTTTGGCTAGTATATGTTAAGAATTGAATAATAAATGGCATTGAAAGATAAGTTTGGCTTGAGAATAGTCGATTTTAATTTGCCGCCTATAGTATACAGCAGAGCCAAAAAAATTCCCCTTCGAATGGCATGGTATTCTACAAGGGCGTCGTAGTTTCTTTCCGGTGGACCGGTTATAATAACCCTCGCATAACTCGGTCGAACAAAAGACCACTTTTTTATCGGCATAACCGAAACAACGAATTTTTTTAAACATGATTCATTGTTTTCTCGCGTGCATTGTAGATGTCTGGAGTACGGGACATATGGTTGTATTATAGTATTCTAAATTGCTGATAGAAAAAAATATGCCGTTTTATGAAACCAAACGACATCTAGAGAAATAATTTTATTGAATTGTATTGAACATTAGGATGGATTTACTGTGCCGAAAATCAAATATGAGAATTAATTTTTTTTTCCATATAGCATTTATATACGTATAGTATGTAGCGTTAACGGAATAATGGTCCCCGATTTTATGCATACTGAAAGCACAATCAGAGTCGTTTGAAATTTTACAATATGATTAATAATTTTTCTGATTATTTCCAGAGTCCTATAAACTTTGCAATTACATAATATACAATGAATAACAAAAATATTGATATATTATATATTTTATTGATCTATAAATAATCGAAGCTTTTTGTTTCCCGCAATTAATGCTATTGTATTTATGGTTTTGAGGTTATACATACGCGATCTAGAGAGCTACTGCTATCCATATGACTGAATTGTGCTTCTGCGCCCTGCAAAAACTTAATGTCACATAACTCCATAGTGATATCAGATAAAATGAAAAATATTTCATGCATTAATTGTGGTCACATACACTTATATTGGCTTATATTACCAATGGTAGACCACACGTATTGCCTATCTTTTTAGGACTTGCAACAATTTCGAGCGCGAATAATAATAGCAATTCAAATAATTTTATAATAACTTTAATTCTAAAAGAAGTGACTATCTAGTGAGAGCAGTGTAAATAATATTGCTAATAATAATACTACTATTGATATTATTAATAATTACGGTTCTACTATTTGTAATAATAGTAAAAATAGTGTTGCTTCTGATTTGAATGATAATAGCCAGCATAATTGCGCAGTTGCTTCAAATCTTTCAATAATCCTAAATTCTGTTTTTCAAGCAAACTAAATATTTATAAAAATTGAATTTCTTGGTTGTGCTATAAGGCTCATCTTGAAATTGCACCATCTCAAAGAATTTCATTTTCACAAATGACCCAATTAATTATACTAATTGGAAACTCTTCTAAAACCCATTGTTCAATGGAACGTGCGACACTTATATTGGACAAAAATATTTAGTGGTGCATTTCGTCGAGTTGAAACAAAACCATCATAACTCCAAAATCGTTATTTTTCTGTTTTCATAGTGAAGCAACTCTCATCTTCGTAGGAAACGTTCATGTGAAAGCGCGACAAAAGTTTTAGTTTATTTAGCGACCGATAAATGGGAAAAGTGAAAGAACTGAGATCTCAATAAATTTTATTAAGTGAAATCTTTAATACTTCTTTTGAAAATTTTGCAATTTTGAGTTGTGATGATGTTGTCCCAAACCAACGATATATAAACGCTTCTCAACTCAATGAATGTCAACTTCGCGACGGTAATTTCGGATCCACTCGATCGACAATGTTAAATGACCACATTCAACAGTCTGTATACGTTACTTCTCCACGTTAAATATCAAGTAATCTCTGATGATTATTTGAATTGATCCGCACTTAGAGATCTACTCAAATGACTTCTTATGCGCAGTTCATTCCCTCGATGCCAATCGACACTGAACCTTTTCAATCACCATTCGGACATGCTTATAACAAGATAGAATATCAAACAATACATGTTTTACACGACTCTCATTACCCTCATAGGCCATAATTCAGCAATTGAATCTACGGCTAAAATCTCAATCAACTGACATGCCCACTTTAGACCAACACAGTATCTCTTCCTCAGTACGCGCCCGAGCTCCGACATAGGAATCTACTTACCCAACAGCATACTCATCACAAACCGCGGAGAGTAACTCATCACAGCTGAAGTTACAGTGCATCGGTATATACATCTATATCTCTCTCAACACGACCTGGTCAGTACCAGATAAATGTGAGGATAATTGTTATAATGTTGCCTGTTTAAAAATCGCTATTGTTTCACGACAACTTAGTGAGAGAAAGAGGAAAAAAGAAGTAGTTACATACAATGTGTGCTATAACTGGTTGGGTCATCAGAACATGATAGCGGAAACGTGCATGGCATATGGTAAAGGATATCACAATGCTTGCTATCACGTCGTCAGAAGGTCATCCACTACGTTTACTCAGCAGAAGTATAAAAATTAATGACTTGCTCAATTTATGCACAGAATAGCTTATTACTTCAAACTAGCTGTGTTACGTGCAATAAACTTAGCAGCACTCATTACTAAACTTTTACCCGATATTTATTTATCGTATAAGATGTTTGATTGATTGTTTGATTTGATAGAAATGGTTCTCTCAATTTGCAGTAGATTTTTATTGCTATGTGATAATTACTTCACGTTTGTAAAAGTAAGTAAGGAATATTGTTTTTTCATTTGCAGAATTGTAATTTTAGGGTCCTTTTATATCCAGAATTTTTATTACGAACTGGAATTAAAAATAATTTAATATCTATTTTGAGTTGGACAATTCTACCACACACAATTCCATGTTTCGATTATTGGTTCGAAAATTTTCATAATAAAATCTTAAAATATCATAATCAGAATTGGAAAAAAAAATGAACAGAAATATTTGCAAAAATTCATAAATGATCCTTTTCTATAAGAGAATATGAAAAATAATCATGAAAATTACAAGTGGTCCAGAAATAAGTCCAGCGATTTGGCTTGTTTTACCCCGTCTACATACACATATAAATTGAAATGAATTTCAAACAGAATCAATTTAAATTTAAGTTCATGTGGCAGAACCATGTCCATTCCAGATTCAGTCCATATTACACCGCAGGAGCATTCATAGATTTTTTCTACTCGGGCATGCGTAAATTGGCGTAGCTCGGCGTTGAATTTTCTCTGCCACAGAATATAATGCATATTCATTCATTTTCTGCGTATCATTTTGTACTAACAAAAATATTTACATTAACGTTTAATGAAGTGACTGAATGGAAGTTTCTACCAAGTTTTGATGTACATAAAATTTAATAATAGTTACTTAATTTTCATCAACTGATAAATAGCATTTAGTCATTTTGGACATTATCTATTCATGAAAAATCAATAATTGACTTTCAAAGCTATTTTAAAGTCAAAAAAATAGATAACCAAGTCTATCAAAAAATTTATAAAAATGTTCACCAAAGTCGATTAACCTTTTCATGGATTTCGAAAAAAATCAATAAAAACCTCGCCCAAAATATTTATAGACTTGTTTACAGATTGATAGAAAAAACGACCAAATAATTAATTACAATATCCATAACGAAGAGGTTGGACTATTATCATTTGAATTGTATATATAGAATGTACTTCAATGAATGAAATTTGATATATTCCAAAATTAACTATTACACCAGAGTAATAGTATTTATCTTACAATATATATTATGACATATAAAACAATTAGGAATGACATCTCTCGATGCTATTGATTTAGTAACTGACCAATTTTCTTATTTTAATTTTTGTATCATTCAAATAGATTTAATACAATGATACACATTTGTACTCGGGAAATACGAAATGTTATTTATTTATCATAATAATTTTACGATTTGCATCAAATTGAATAAAATTATAAAATAGTTTTCAACATTTTATCAGTATATATGAAAAGCTTTTTCTTTATTTTAACAATATTCATCACAGTTTTATAGCAACAATTTTATGTGTCAAAAGTGGTGATATTAATATTTCAATTAAATAAAATAAAACTTCGCTCATATAAATTTGAGTTTGAGAGAAATAAATATTCAACCCAGCACCTAACAAACAAACCCATTCCATATAACTAAATATCGAATCACCAATAACAATTTTGGTGAAACAATTGGATCATTAGTCCCAAATACTCTGCAAAACTTTATTCGATTTTCCACTAAACTTCTATATACTAACTGTGACCAAACATTCTAGCAACTAATATATATTTCATGACAATCGGCATCCTAATCCATGTGTAAACTACAACTAAATCATTTTTTCGTTCTCAATAACAACACCATATATATCATAATTCATAACATTTATAAATTTGCCTTTTCATGTTGTTGCATTTAAATTAGTTATCATACATTGAACAAAATTTATCAATTTTTATAATAAATCGTAATAAACGATACGAATGAAACACTGGACAAACAGTTCAAACTCTTGCCCAAGCTCCGCCCAAGCAAATATACAACTTTGCACCCAGAGCGTCCAAGCGTAGAACAAGTCTCGAGCAAAATTCAACCATTGCTCATTTTTTTTTTTTGTGAATATACTTCATAGCGTTATACTGTATTAGACTGTAAACCGAAGAGATTTCACACAGACGATTCTTTCCAGTACATCATACACCGCGCATGGGCGTGCACTATTCGTACACACAATTCATTGAAACGGCCCACATATTGACATGTGCTAATTCTCATTCCTACCTCCAACGCATTGCTATTGGGTGAACTGTATATCATGGTGGGACGTACACTACCTATCACATGTATCCTATTTCTATCAGCGCACAGAATATTTATTTCAATACTTACGCTAAAATTTCTGTTTAAAAAAAATTTAAGAATAATTAGGTTGATTAATAATAATACTTATGTGATAGGAAATTAATATAAATAATATATTTTGTCGTAGTAATTGTGTCATCAACACGTTGACCGTTCCCAGTATTTTTTTTTGCAAATTGTTTTCCGTTTTTATCATAATGCCTAAACAGCGCAAAGTATGGAAGCGACAAGTAAAATGTGCGTATTTCCAAACGGCGAACAGCGAGGACCCACAAGTAGTTTGACGATTGGATACTGCATATGAAATTTTTTTTTAAATTTAATTATGAAGTTATAAAACTACAATGATGTATAATTTTGAATGAGTGTGGAACATATTCTTGTTTTGAGATATTGTTTATAAATTAATGTAACGTTGTTCAACATGATGTAACAATTGTGAATTTAAACACTGCAAATTATTTAACCTGGAGCGCAACGAGACGCACAGTAATATTATTATTTTCTACACATTGACAACTGCCTAGTCAAAGGCTTAGATATCCTAATTGGTAATCTGGAGATGGATTATCTGAACATGGAATACGAGAATACTACATCAATATATCGAAACATTTGTGTAATATTTTGTTGAAAACATGACATTGAGTATAACATCGTTTCACTGGTGCCCATCATCCACATGGAACTGTACAAAAATATATATTGAAAGGTTTAGTATTCTCAAAGAGACTGGAATTATTTGAATGAATGTACTTCAATCAACGATAATATGATCAACTCAAATTGTAATAATTCAGTTCAATTTATCGGTAAAATGTACGATTGAGTCAGTTATTAGCGAGATTAACTCAATGAAATGAATAACTACAAGATGCTATACGACAATTCTCCGTTGTAATTACTCTTTAAAGAGCCATCGTACTCTATTTTCAGCACTTAACTTTCATTTACTTTTGCAACGGTCTATTTCGGGACTCTACTTTTTTATTTCGTTGCAATCGTTTCTTCAATCGGTTATAAGCATTCAAATGCTGGCGAATTCGGTGAGAGATTTATGAGCCCAGTCAGGTTATGATAAGCCATCAATCAGAGGAATTTAGGACAATAAAGTATTATGTATATTTATAAAGTTGAAAATAATATAAAGTTTATATTGTACTTGTCAAATTCAACACAATTGTTAATGATTTGAATGTCAGAAGTTCGGTGCGTTAATTGACAGAATCTTCAAAGTTTATATGACAACTGTTTAAGTAATTTGTGCAAAAAATATATGAATAGAGATCTACAGTAAAAAAAAAA